>JAPMOQ010034492.1:1303468-1377940 GCA_026543055.1 Argiope trifasciata
CACACACACACACACACACACACACACATATATATATATATACATACTTTTTTATAGATACTACAATTTTTAGAAGTGGAAGCAATAGAAAGATAATCTTTAAGCAATATGAAAAGACAGTTTAAGAATTTGTTTATATGCGAAATTTTTGGCATGTAATCATTTAATTTGATTACAAGGGGAAAAGATCGATTCAGTAGCTCATTGAACCCCCGAATAGTATAGTGCATAATGCACTGTCAGAGCAATCATAGTAATTCATTAATAAAGAAGTTCATTTCTCGCCAAGCTCAAGTGCACTGCCGTCGGCGCGCTTTTAAAAGTCTAATGCATGTTTAAAAGCTTTTGAAATTACTTCTTGAATCCATTTCATTAAATATCTAGATTGAGATATTTTATTGATTTGTCGGAAGACCATATTAAATGAAATATTATCTTTATTTCATATCTAATTAATATATTATTCACTTGGTTTGAGTTTCTTGTTATTGATTAAAGATATACAAAAAATTACTCACCTAAAAAACTTCTATGTAAATAGTACAACAAATTGAGAATTTGGCAAGTTTTTTTTGTATAATGTAAGATTCGATGCCATATGTATACATTTATCTCTGAATTCGACTCATCATTAAAAAAATATTTAAATACCTGTTCCAACAAGGATTTTCTAGACACTTCTTTTGCATGCAACAATGAAATAAGTGAAGATTTTTATACCAAACACTTTACTTGGTAGTGAAAAAAACCACAACTCGAACTCTTAAATCAGTTTTTTTTTTTTTCGATTTCATAAAAGTACTTTTTTAAAAATTATTCTTCATCCCTTTATTCACCGAATTATTTTACCATAAATTTTTCAGATTTCTTTGTGAACAATTAGTTAAGTTTTAGTGTAGAATAATTCCATGAAGATGAATTTTTAAAATTAATTAAAACAATTTAATTTATTAAATTAATAAGATTGAGATTAAAGACTAATAATAAAATTTTAATGTTATTTATGGTTGATACCTACTGCTTTCTATTGGAAATATGTTCTTCGTGTTATTTCAAGGAATGGTAGAAATTGTTGAAAAACAGGTCAACTATCTGCTGTGTCAAGAATCAAAATCAATCTGTACGCTATACAGTTGAATGCGCATCAATCCAACACTATTAAAATCGTTGCCTAACAATCATCATCCTCCCTTCCCGTTAACAGTTACTATGGAATCGAAGATAGATTATAGATTCGATTTATATAAGACGTCATAGAATTCCGAAGGGAAATAAGTCTGTACGTATCTATTTAAAAGAAAAAGCCTTTACCTACTACCTTTGCTACTACCTTTCAATCGAAAACAAGGAAAAATAAGTAAGAGATAAATTTATAAATGTTTGATTCTAAAATTTATTATTTTCTCGAGATGGAACTTTATGAAAATCACATGAATTGCGAACGTTAACACATTTTAAAAACTTTTTATTACTTTCTTTTGCCCACGTTAAACACATTAAAAAATTACATTTATATACATTAAAATATTTTTAATTAATATTTCTCAGCATACACTCCATTAAAAAATATTTTATGGCGTCGTCATCACCTTATAAGATTTGCGCGATATGCTCTATTGCGGCTCAGAAGGTATGTAATTCCAATCAGAAAAAGCATCAAAAACATCCAATAAAAAATGCATTTTGTTTGGATTCAGTTAATAAGCGTACTAATAAGGAAATAACGGAATACTAATATTCTACCCCGGATTCATTACTCATATTTCATACTTTTTTTGTTGTTGTTCTTGACGAGTTTTATATAATTTGAGTTTTAAAAAAGTTTCAGAAACTGTTATTAAAGCAAGCTGAAATAAAATATTCATTTCCGTATCATTCTTAGGAAAGCTAAGTTGCTCATTTATTTCGCAATAAAAATTTAAATTTAAATGTTTAAAAAATATTTTTAAAAATAAAAAGAAATTAAAAAATTAAATAACTTTTCTTGATACAATATCAAGACTTTAATTGGAAGTTCGCTAGTGTTGTTGCGTAAATCGCCCCTGTAGAAAACAATTAGCCCTAGCTACCTGAACTGCAAATTGGTGGCATTCTGTTAAATTCCATAACATTTAAATATTTCAAATACAGCCTTTCTGGGTAAGCTATCCTAGTTTCGTTCACCAAATCTGAAATCACAGATTTCATTCCCAGTAGCCGAAATTATCTGTTTTTTATTCTAATTAAATTTCTGGAGCGTATTGTATAGGTGCGTCTGCACTAAACTGTAAGGAAAATCATGAAGCTTCTGTAACAAATATAAACGCATGCTTCAGTTCTTTAATTTATTTTTATTTCATGCATTTGTTTTGCGTTTCGTAAAAACACCTGCTTGTTACTAAAATTGATTCTATACGTGTAAATATTTATTTCCCGTTTTGAAACTACACGACAGCAGTTTCTGTTGAACCTTGGATTAATGACAAAGAATTCTTGATTTGGACCTCCCCCTCCCCTTTACCCTTCTTTTTCACACAATGAATTTGTTTTCAATTCTTACTATTAATTCACACTCACCCTATATACATTCAATTATATATCTTGTTAAAATTTTCAATCGTTGATAAAATACTTTTTATTCATACAGTCGAGTTCAAATACATTTTTAAAAACTTGTAGTGAATGGCACTTGATGTTAATACAGTTTTTCTTCAAATATGAATTCAATAATTAAGCATAGTTAATTTTTAATACTTTAAATAGAGTTTAGATGTTTGTAAGAAAGATTGCAATCAACAGGCAGTAGGGCCAAGGGTACGACTTAGTGACATCCGTGTCACAGCTCTTTATACGAGGCTGTCTTCACTCATGCATTTTATTCATAGATGGTAATTTAGACCAGAATCAGAGAACGATCACTTCTGAACCAGTTCCTACAGTGGTATTAATCTTGACATGGAGGGCTTTGCGACCAGGCATACGTGTGCCAGTCACCACCATACACGGACAGTCTTTGGTCATAGAGGTTCGAGCTCACAACCTCAGGAATGCGAGTCCAGCGATCTACCAAAGAGCTTATTCCGCCTTAAATGTTAAATTACAATGGAAATACTCATAATATTTTTCAAAAATGGGAATTATGCATAATAAAAGCCTTCAAAATCAATCACTTATTTAAATTAATTTAAAATCAATTAATTACTGCGAATTCCTACTATTGTGCAATTCAGATTTACTCATATTGTATTATGCGTGACAAAATGTTTTCATTAAAATATTTCAAAATAAAGTACTTATTTACATTAATTTAAAATCACTTCATTATTATGAATTCTTATTGCATTTAATTCAAATGTATTCATTTCATCAAAAATGGATAGATAATCAACATCTAATCTTGAAAATGAGATTTTATCTAATCTGCATAGTTCTTATTCCCTGCTAAACAATTTCTTATGACTGTTATTTTGATTTAATTTTCAAAAAGTAAATAAAAACGCCATTTCGAAGTTTGGAACAGTTCCATTTTTATATAAAATTGCGGCATTAAGATTATGAGTTTCGTTTATTCAATTAAAAGAGTAGGAAAAAAAAATCTGTTTTAAACATTCATTGGAGAACAGATCTCTGTTCTCCAATGATGAGTTTTATGCTCAAGTTGAGATGAGATGAGTTTTATGCTCAAAAAAAGAGAGATACCTCGATCTGTTAAAAATTCCCAGAAATATTGACTTTTCACAATATTTCTGTTGATGTTCTTGATTTAGTTTCAACAATTTTGCACTTTTTTTTTCTTTCGTTATTTGAACTATACAGGAAGTATTGTAATCGTCAAAATGGTCGAACGAAATTTTGTTGTTCCATTACGTTTTAGACCCCCCCTCCCCCAAGTTCGAAAAATAACTTTTTGGCATATGTCTGTTTCTGACAAAGACGTGACTAGACTATGGTATATAATCTTTACAGTAAATTTGTAGATATCTAACAAAATTTGAGCGAAATTCGATTCAGAAGAAATCTCTATGTGAGGCAGTATGAATAACTGGTAGTTAACAAGATAACTACAAACTGGAGAGCATAATAACGGGTATATAAAAATTTATAAACAAATTTAACATCTAAAGGGTAGATATCTATAAAATTTGAACTCTAATTCTACCAGGAGTTGATATTCTATCTGCCTTTGTTTCTATAAACACATGAAAGCGATAGCTCAAAAACGCAGTAATTTAAATATGAGATTTGGAATGTGATTTTGATGATTAGCAGTTCTTTATCGTATTTTGATTTCTTTTGATTGGAAACAGCATATCTAAAATACAAATTTGATTTTTGTAAACTTATAAATAAATGTTATATGTTCCTAAATCGTTAAAGACTACATGTTTAAGACTAAGATTAATCGTTAAACAAGACAAGACTAAGATTAATTGTTAAAAACTACGTGTTTTTGAAGAATTATATTCAAAATATTTTGCATTTTCTTTCCAAATAAATGAATAAATAAGTCATAATAGAGGTAGGGTGTCTTTCTCGTGGTCTGGGCGTCTCTTGTTCGAGTTGGTTGTTGTTATTCTGCGTTCTATCTGAGAGGTGTATGAATGTGCCCTCATGTAAAAAGAGGTTGTTTAAGCGAATGTGATTCATAAAGTAGCCAAGTCTTAATCTTGACCCTAAGTGCGACTGAAAAAACCAGAGACGCTCATTTCGGCTTAAATAGCCGACAGATAACTGTCATCAGTCTCATAAAAGTACCATAAGTAGCAACAAAACAAACAAACAAAAAACGTTTAACTTTTGACGTGGATACGAATTTGTTTCTGCTGCATAATTTCAAGATATATTGCTCATGCCCAGTAGTAAGAAATACAGTAACAAATTAAGCGGCAGTGTTTTGAAATGATTTCTTTAAGGCTTTAAAATGAGTCATTTTTCAAGGATTGAAATATTTCATGCGAAGAAACTAAATAAATTTATGATTATATTTTTATGATTAAAAATTAATTTTTGGGTTAAAGAGCTTAGTATATAGCAGCTCCACAATACCGATGCGACTCTTTTTAAAAATATTAATACTGCAGTTCCACTATTATCTCTGTTTACAAATATTAAAGAATTTAAAACAAACATAGTTTTTTTTTTCGACTAGAAAAGAGTTTTTTCTTCGTCCTCTAAGCGAAAAATTTTCGTTTTTTTGAAGAAAAAAATGCAGAATAAATATCAAACTTTCTGTGGTTGCATTATGGGTGCAACATAATTTCTTCCTGATATCATTGACCTTTTCATTACTAAAAGATACAATAAAGAAGCTTCTTTTACTGTCTCTTCCCTTGGTGCTATAAAAACCATTTATTGCTCTAGTTACTTAATAAAACCTATTTATTTGTTTATACAACAAAATCTCTTTTAATCTGGAAAACAAGATCTCGCTGAAACCGGAAAGAAATATTTCCAGATAAATAAATACACTATTTTAAAACTTATCTGCTCGAATTTCGCGATTATATCTGTAGAAATTGCAACATGTGATTGTGTTTGATTTATCAAAAACAATGACGAAAATCCTACAGAATAGGACATACAGTACACTACCGAGTATCCGGCCTAATGCGGTGGATGGACAGGCCTAATAACAAAAAAGATGGATAAGCTGGAGTTCTATGAAACCGTTCTTTGCCCCCTAATACCAAAAGACGGTTTACACCAAAACTCACTACGTATTTTCTCACTTCTTATTGATAACTATAAGCCCTTCATTCATCTCAAGCCATGCAGTACGTGAACAAGGCCAGTGAAACATGGAAGCAGTTGCGAGTCGAGTTAAAATAGAAGGCTCTGTACTTGTAATCTGTATATGCTTATATAGTGTACTGCAAGAATTTGTTTGGGAAAAAGTAAGTTAAAGAATATTAACTGTTCACATTTTAACGTGAATTGTGTACATTTCATGGTGATATACTTAAAAAAATATTAATCATATCCAAGAACAATTTACGAATCCTTTCCTTACTGTGCAGTTATAATCAGGATCAGCGGCAACAATTGAGGTATGTTACCCACTGATGAAACATTGAACAACGAGCAGAATTTCAGCTCTTTTCCTGTCACAGCTTATATTTTGCAGATATGTATTTTGTAATCGTAGAGTTTCTGCATACCTTCCTCAGTTACGATAAAAGAAGCCATATAGTCACGAACCGGATTCTAGGAAGTGTGCTGTATTATAATTAAATTATTTACACAGTAATTTATGTCAATAAAAGCAAATTAAATAACATTTTAAAACTGTTTAATACAATGAAGGTTGCGACTTCCTTAGTGTTAGGGCATACATATAAAGCTCGTCTACTCCTATTCTCCCTTCCTTGAGATTTTTTTCTCAGCCTGTTTTTTGTTTTCTTCTGTTTTTAATCCAATTTAGTTGTTTTTTCCGCTTTGAGAGTTCGGTGAACAAAGAAAGTATTAAAGACGATATGTAAAATTTAAGGAAGAAAAGGAAAATCGAAAACAGTAACATAGAGGTTGAAGTTGTGTATGCAACAGCCATTACCGAAAGAACCGAAATTCGCTCATTGAGTTATAAATAGTGTTCCAAAATTAAAATGCAAAATTTGAATTTACTACCATTTGTGTATTAGTTTTAGCAACCCCATTAAAAAAAAAGAAATTTAGCTGATAGTTTATATTTAATAAAAATGGAGCGTTACACGACAGAATAGTGTGTTTTCATTGTTGAACAATATTTCAAAAATAGTGAACGTCTGGCAGCTACAGTTAGAAAATTTTAGAATTACCTTCCATATCGTGAATTTTAGAAATTTTAGGATTGCCTTCCGAAATTTTAGATCGTGTTATTTAACACCATTTGATTTCTTATTATGGATTTATTCTTTTTTGCTTTTTTTGATTGATTCGCAAAGCATACAGGTTATGCCCAGTGGCTAAATATATAGATAAGGATAAGATTATGTCTGGAATAACACATATGACTCTACGGCTTTTGGTGGCGCACTCTTTTGTTGAAATTTTCCATGATCACTTTATATAAATGTGGTTGATATTCGTTTATGCAGCGTTGAATTTCATCCTTCAATGCACACGTGCTTCTGGGTTTGGGCATAGACCTTTGATATAAAATAGTCCTTTAAAAAGAAATGTTACATAACACGAAATAGTTGACCATTCATCACACTGTAGCAGTTTAGATTAATATTTAGGATTCCTGATATAAATCTCAGAAAAAGGAAAATATTGGGCGAAATGCAGTTTTTTTTAAATGGTGGTGAGATTTTAATATTTGCCCCAGTCATCAACTTATATAAGATATACTTCTGCTTATACAGCTTCTGGCAAGGACAGAATTTAAAATAATCTTTCTGCTTTTTTACTACCTGTGGGTTAATCTGTTACTTTCTTCTCTCCAATTCTAAGCATATTTTCTTAGATGGTCATCACCTATTGAAAATGTGTCAGTAATAGATTTATCTGTCCAAGCTTTTTCTTCTTCTTTTCATAAACGCTTTTCATAATTATATTGTGTTTGAGGTACATTTTTCGGTTTTATGCTTGTACTTTCAAAAGTACCGGTACCATTCATAGACAATTTTAAATCATGAAACCTATAGTTACATAAGTGGGAAAGTATTTTCATTTAATTTTATGAAAAATATAAAAAAAAAAAATTATTTGTATTTTTTCTAATATTCAGTCTTTACTTTAAAAGTTCAATGCTTAACATCATTAAGCATTTAAATTTAATTTAGAATTTGATTAACTTTAATCTAATTCACACTAAAATACATTAGGAGAAATAAAACTTTAAAAAGAAATTTATTACAAAATTTAATATAAAAAATATGTTGCATTATGCCAAAAAACAGTTATGGTATAAATTTATATTCAAGCGAATTGCAGCAATTTAAAAAAAATAAATTATTAATAGTTCAAAAAATATTCAAAAGCCTAATGTCTTTTTTTATTAAAATATCTTTCTCAAATTTGTAAAAAAAATAATAATAAAACAAAATAAAAGCTCTTTCTCCAGACAGATATTTGGAGAAAAGACAGAATTATTCAATTTTAAATCCAAAGATTGTAATAATTAATTACACTTGACCAGGATATTTGCATAATTCTTATAAACTGCAACTGATTTTAATTGGTTTAACTTTATCATTTAATTTTAAACGTTATTTTATTTTTACTAAAATTGATTATTCAAAAATTGCTATTTCTAAATAATATTATTGGTTGTTTGAATTCGAAAATAAAATTTTAAATAAGATTTTATTTTGCAGAACTTTAAAATTTAGGTACTTTCTAAAATTCATGTTATTTAAATGTTGGAAAGAAAATTTGATAAGAATTTCGTTAATGTAAAAAATTGAAAATCCGAAATTTGAAAATATAAATTTGATTAAAAAATATTTTAATGTTCAAGAGAAATTTTCTGCAAAAAAAAGATATTAAGTTTTATATATAAACAAAATTTTATGTATATTTTTCATTTGAAAGTCATCACTATAAAAAAGCTCTTCACAAATTTCAGTTCTCTGGTCCGGAAATCTCAGTACTTTTTGATACATTCTTTTGCATTTTGTGTAAAATATATTTTACATCAAAAAATTTAGAGGAAGAATGCCTACCTAAAAAGCGTTATCAGATTCATAAGAATAAAAGTAAGTCTTACATTATATTTAATCTCTGAAGAAGACAATTTTCAAAAATTATAGTAAGATTGGTAAAAGCTTGCGAGGAAAATAATTGATTCAATAATGATACTAATAAAACGAATTTCATCGGAACAATGAACAGTATCGCTACAAATTGTCTTTAGAATTAATTAAAAACATACTCTAATTAAAAGGGAAATTTCAGAGAAATAAAACTGATGTTAATAAAAAATGTATTCGAGTTTTCTTTTAAATTGCAAAAAAAATTAATTTTTTGCTGTAATATGATCCAAACTATTATGGAATAAATTAAAACTTTTCTTAGTTTCTTTCCTAATTAATTAAAAAAAATATATTTAAAATGAAAACTCCTTCATTAGCAAGTAGTTATTGCCAAGAAGTAACTAACTGTAAGTCAAAAATGATGACTTTGGTTCAAAGGAACATGACACTCCGTATATATCATTTTTTCATTGCATTTAATATTGCCTTGTTAATAAAAAAGGTTTAAAATTATTTCAATATTTAAATAACGACAATAAAATTAGATTTATTATCATATTAATAAAAAAATTACAATAAAACGCTTTTTCATCATCCTTATATTACTGATTAAGTATAAAGAAACAGCGAGATTATATATGTACATAAGGAGTGACATTTAATTATTTTATTTTAAAATATTAATTCAAAAGTTGATTGAGATAATGAGACAATCATTTGTATCATTTAATCTTTAATATTATTTCTGGTTTTCATTATTAGTAAACTGTTTTCAGTTAAAAAGACTATTTATGAAATTAGAACCCATTTTTTACTTCAAATGCAAGCACATATACTTACTTCTTTTATACTTTCTTTTCAAAATATATTTGTTTTATCTTATATTGATTAATGGTAATTTGTTGCCCCAATGAGCCTCGAGAATTTCTTAGAAATATAAAATTACCGATTTCTTATCAAATTTCATTTCTAATTTCGGCAATTCATCATTTCGAAATTATTTAAAAAATTGTGTCCCTTATTTGAAGTCCCTTTTTCCGATTTTTCTTTTACCCTTCCATGTCTCTTTCTCAAAAATATTCACGATATAAAACCACCTAAATTGTTTTATGAAAATAATTTCACCTAATAAACCATGCATCGCATCATCAATTTCAAATGCTGTTTCAAACTATATTAAAAAATATTTTCTACAATAAAATGCTTCCTTAGATTATTGGATATCAGATAGCAATTTAGTTTGAAACAATGTATTGTTCTATTTTCCATTAATTTCCAAAAGATTTCCCCTTAACTTAGATTTTGATAAGTTTTTTTTTTAAATATTGAATTTAAGAATGGAATTCAATTAATGTCTAGGAGTCTTTTTGAATACAAAATCTATTTCACAACATGAACTAGCAACACAAGAAAAATATTACAAAACGGGTTGTGACTTTCATCCATTTTTATAAATCCTTCTGACTTTTAAACCGATTAAGATATAAATTTTTTTTTATTTGTCAATAAATAGTATTAACGGAAATTAAATCCTCAAAATGTTCGCTTTTCAATGATGATGCCATCATGAAAAAACAAATATAACGAAATCTCTCTCCCCCTCCTGCTTTTTATGATGTCATTGCACATCCACTTTTTGACGTCCCTTCATTAGAATTAAACCGCATATTTAGTACAAGGGTAGAATAATAAAATATAACTAATTTACTACAGCCATATATTTCAAAGAAAAGTAATTAAAAATTTCTTTCCGTAAAAGATATCCATTAAATACAATTCATTTTCTCAATCAAATAAATATGCTCGTAGAATCTGTTTGTTGAAAAGTTATTCCCTTTTTTTATGATACTAACTACTTTAAAGCATGTAACAACAAATAAATTGTTCAAATGGTTTTTCAGTTGTTTCAATATTAAGTTATTTCAAATTTAGGATTTTTAATTAAATATAAGTGGTTTGATTAAAAATTGTTTCATATATCGGTCTAAAAATCACCTTCAGGTAGTTATGAAAACTGAATATTTTGACATCAATTTTAATTGCTCGTTTTTTCAATGACTTACAGACAAAAGGTTAAGAAATATGCATCGTTAGAATTTGATCTAATTAGCAAAGTTTCAGTATCATTTTTATTTTTTATTAACGACAATTTTAAAAGCTTACGCTTTACATTGTTTTAAAACTTGTTACTTTATTTGTGTAAGTTTTATTTTCCTTTATGGCATCTTGGGGATAATAATAATACTGATGAATATATGTCAGTGAAAAGCTTGATAATCATTATAATTTAAAGACTATATATTTTAATAAATGTCAGTGAAAAGCTTAATAAACTTTATAATTTAAAGACTATCATTAATATATTTTATATGTTAGTGAAAAGCTTGATAGCCTTTATAATTTAAAGACTATCAAGGCAATGTTTTGACTTAAAGATTATATTTTAATTTTAAACAAAACTATAAATGAACTCTGATGTATAAAATTTTTAATTTATTACTTTGTTTAAGTTGAGTTAAAAAATTTGTAATCATACATTTTTAAAAAAAAAAAATTATAAATGATTCCTTTTAGCCGTAAATAAGATTTACCTATTTCTGTGTTTTTTCAACAATAATTCCGACATTCTGAAATGTGTTCCTATTTTTGGAAAATACATCAAAAAATTTTCTGCGTGTGTGTGAGTATTCATAGTGTATTCAGAACTAGAATCTGTAATTGGTAACATTCTTAAAGCAGAATCCATCTATCTTAGTCAATAAAATGTGAACATAATTCTGATAATACGAATCTATAAAAAATTTAGCATGATCAGAAGTTATAATACTTAAAAATATTTCATGAAAATTATATACTTTTACAATTTGCATACCTTTTAGAATACGGTTTGTGATAAAAAAAAAAAAGAAATATACATTTTTAACCGTATTAGTAATTGATTTATCAAATAGTTTTCATTCAATAATTAATTCTAAGGAAGCAATCCAATTTTAACATATAAAATAAAAAAATTAAAAATTGTCATAAATCGTTCTTTTTTTCATAATTTTATAATTTATGAAAATATAAATAGGAAATATTTTCATTATATTTGATAAAAAAAGGTATATTAGAAAATAGGCTTATTATTATTCAGAGTTTATTATTGCTCATTTTAAGCTTATTTTCCACTATAAATATTTATGTACTAGTGCACATTTCGAGAAAAAAACTTCTGAATGTTGAATTATCTTAAATAAAATTTATTGTAGTTATATATTTCATTTCTTAAATAATATTAATTGATTCGCTACTTTCGAACAGAATATTAGTTACAAACTATTTCATTTTGCTTTCTCTGAGCTTTAAAAACTGAATTTTTTAAATACATAATTAATTAAACACTTTATTAGAATTTAATTAAAATTTTGTCCCTTTTGCACTTAGAAGTATTCGCCTTCATTTTTTTATTGAAAAAATTCTTTTATTCTAATACATTTTTTGACAGTCACTTAATGTTCATGAAGTAGTGGTTTAATCACACTTTAAACTAAGTCTAGTTACCCAAATAAAATAAAAAAAATTTTCTTTATTTTTTAAAGTTTGCAAACAAAGCTTGCAGTATTAAGGTCACAAATATTTGAAACTAAAAGGAAAATTTGATCTATTGATATTATTTAAAATCACCTAATTCAATTATTAATATTATATTCTAATTTTAATTAAAAGCAGGTGTTAAATAAAAATAAAGATCCTAGGCTATGAAAGGATTTTGTATTTTATATTACAAAATTATTTTTAAAGTTATTTTGATGTTAAAAATATGCATAAGAAGTTTAAATTCCCTGCAGCACCGGATATATCAACTTATTTAATATTTGTAACATTCGCTGATGGTATTTGTATATAATTATTTGTAAAGTTGTTTTCTTAGCAAAATTATCCATTTATAATAAATTTGAAGCAGAGAAATTAAACTCTATAACTGAAATAATAGTTTTACAGAAATTTGACCACAGTTTTTTTCATATTCGGTATTTGTTGGGTTTAGTTACAATTTACGTCGTGTTTTGATGCAACAATTCAAGTGATATTTTGTGATGGACTTCGTCATTTTGAGCAGTGATAACTTAACTAAAATTTTGCGAAGTATTACATTCCTAAATCACCATACATCTACAATAATTGTTCGGTGGGAATTTACATTCTCTTAAGCGAATCATACATTGAAAAAGTGTTACATTCATCCGATCATTTGACCTTGAAATTTTAATGAATCTCATTGCTTTAGGCTACCATTTTTCCAAAGACGTTTCTACTATTATGCCTTATAAATCAATACAAAAAACAGAAAAAAAGACTGATGAGATATCAAATACGATTTTTAAAGCAATAATATTTATGTACATCAAATTCTGGGTGAAATTTGAAGACTTAAAATCTATCCTTTCTCTGCTAATATGCATTTCCCTACCAACCTGACTACTACCCTTGCCCACTCAAGAAGTTATAGCAAGTTACGTAAAAGAACTGTCAAAGTAATCTTGGAATCAGAAATCATAAAAATAAAAATAATGAGGGGAAAAATACAAAATGTTTCACCAGAAACAGCCAAAATGTATTTTGGCGAATTCAAAACTAAAGTCATTAAAGACTTAACTATAAGTCGGTCTATTCATCTGAGGGTAACTCGAAAACATCATAAATTCTATAAATGAAATTTGGATGTTATCTTGGCACAAAAATTGCACAAAATAATAAAGAGGTGCCTAATATGAAGATATTGTCAAATTCTAGGCTAAATCTAACCAAGAGTAAGTATTATGACAGCCTTGTCTGTTTGGTCATGCCACAACTAAAAAACGTCCCACGCCATATGAATGAGATTTATATATTGTTTTATACCAGGAAAATTCTAAAGAAAAGGCAAAAGTATAAAATGGATGATATTATTTCTTGCAAGATACAAATTTAAACACAAAACTTTTTACAATGTATAAATATACTAAAATATCGAATGAACGGACATTGCCGTTGGCTATTATTTTAAAGATTTTATGACAACCGTCCAACTTGAAATCGAATCCGAATTCTGCTTTCAATTTTAGGAAGCACGCAAACATAGTGGAATTTGAATACGCCAACGATGAAACGATCAGAAACGAAAATAGATCTCCAACATGCGAGTCATAAAAATTGAAAACAATTTTTCGAAAGCTGAGTGAAATCGATTACAGCATTGATTTTGCGGCTTCACTGCTATGTTAAAAAATATGTCATAATCGCTTTACACAAGGTGCCCGTTCACGTGGATGTTTTCAGTTTATTCACGTGCAATTTCTATTGGCATTTGAATGGGTAAGGTCAATACGAGATTGTGATCTATTTTTCAGGAGGTTTGGTTTATTTAACGCTTGTAAACACATGACCCAGTGAGGCTGAAGTTTGTTTTGCATTTGAGTAAAGGTGTTGTTTTTTGAAAAATACGGTTTCTTTGATACAATTTTGTAATAATTTGCTTTTTTATAAAACTGAAAATTCATGTAAGAATGTCTGAATTTGATAAAAGTTTATAACCTGAATTAGATTCTTGCAAAGATTCTTTCACTAAATTTTTCACCATTTTCTTTGGTAAATCTTCTTAAAAAATAATGTAATTCGTCTCCCTGACTGTAATGTTTTTAAATCCGATAGGCAAAATCCAAGCTCGCAAAGAAAATATTATTGTTGTCAAAAAATGTGACTTTAAGATTTCAATAAATCTCGATGATCTTAATTTTTCCACCAAGTTTCTTGAAAAATTGCTGTTTGGAAAATGTCCTTTTGCCTTTGAATACAATAATATTACAAGCAAGAGGAATAAAATTCTACATACTGTATTAATTCCTGTAGATTTAAGTTATTGTTTCAAAAAGAACGTTCTTTAAGGAAATACTGTCTATTTATCCATCCTATCGATACACGATAGATAAGAAATTATAGATAAATGTACACGATAGATAAGAAACATCACGCTTTTGATAATCGAAATTTTTATATTCGATATATTTTACTTTTGGAAAAATAACGTATTGATGTGTATGAAGTTTCTGATCAAAAAAGATAATCAAATGATTTGCCATTTATCTGTGTTTTATAAATAAAAAAATTACTCAAAAGTCTAGATTTATGAGAAAATTCAGATTCCGTAGTGTTTATTCCAAAGTTGTAGATTTCTATGAAACTTAGGCCGTAAAAACTTTGGAGCTTCATTTGTAAGTGAACAATTCAAAACAACAACTAACCAACTTAAGTAGTCTCCTCAAAGTTTTCTCGTAAATACTCAAATCCATTGTCCATCGTCCATCGTCAATGCAATATAATGAATTGCATAATATTGGGCGCAATGCAATGCCTTGTAAAGCATAATTACCAGTTATTAACCTTTGCATAATACAGCATAATTGCTGAATTTATCGTGTCGTCCTTGGCGAAATTTGTGACCATTAATGTCGGGCATAAAGTTAATAGCATCCGAAAATAGAAATGTTTTTGCTCTCTGCGCTTTTTTAAATCAACGATTTGACACAAAACTACATTTGTAATCACAAAATTACATACAAAATGTTATGTGTTCAAATCTTAACCCCTTTAAATTATCGCATTTACAGGTTTCTAAAAAGGCAAATCAACAGACAGCCATTGGGATTCCACTCAATATTGACAGTTATTTAGACTATAGATATTAATTCTGTGCATAGAAATTTTGTATCTAGCTCTCTAGCAGATTTTCTATGAGAGAATTTTGCTCCGACATTGGTATAAAGACGACCATGCATCGAATTTCCTCAGTCTATACCAAAGCTTTTTTAAGTTATCTTTGTCACAGACAGACAGAAAATTTCCAAACATGTGTTTTTTGCACTCAAGGAAGTCTGTAACGAAGAGATTCCTCAAATCTCAAGTTCGAATATTTTTAACGGCCACAGTACTTTTTCTATGCTACTTACACGAGAAAGTAAAAAAGGAAGAAAAATAAATTAATTTGAGTACATAATATTGATTTCTAAGGATAATTTGTCAAATCTTTCAGTTTAGAATTTCAATTCCTTTGTTATCTGAGAAAGACAATTCAGGACCACAGTTATTTCATTATTCAGTTTTGCATGCTTAATGTTGTTTTCGTAATGTAGATAGATATACTCAATGAACTGTAATTTTTTTTGTTCTTCTTAAGAAGAAATGAGGACATTTTTAGTGGCCATTTTTTTTTTACAATTATCATATCATGCATTCCTTAAAAAACGACATTAGAAACATACATCAGAAACGACATTTTTAAAAGGACGAACAGTAAGTTAATCAGTTATTTTCTAAATGAATCATTGTTTAGGTAAAGAAACAGTTTTTTATCTTTCAGTGATAACATTTTAACGATAACTAAGCGTACGAAATGTAAATGTAAGAAATACAATAGGATAACATGTGTGAATAAATTTATTGGAAATGGAAGTTCAAATGCGATCTTTTCGTTTTTGCGATATTTGTGTACCATTTTTAACTATCAAAATTTTTAAGGAGACAGTGGACTTTCAAATAAACAAAATAGATGAAAACATCCAATTTTATTTTTATCCTTTCATCATCAAAATATATGCTTATATTCAACTAAAATACTGTTATAAAATTTACTGTTCAATAAAATAAATATTTGATGGGTCAAGAGTGAAAAAAGTACATCTTAATGACTTCCCTCAAAACGACATTGTAATCAGGATTAAATATCTTTAAAATGTTCCAGGTATCTTAATTTTTGAAAAAATGAAATAAAATTTGTATGAAAGATTTCAGCAAACATTTAAAGAAAGTGGAATATGCATTTTATGTTTCCGATTTTTTTTAGCTCGCTAAAAGTTAATTTTAGTTCAGAAAAACACATAATTCCAATGGAAATTCGGTAAGTGTGCATAAAAATATTTCTAAGAAATTAACATTTAATTGTAATTACAAAAGCATATCTAGTTTGGTTCCAAATAAATTTTCATTGGGACGTAAGGAAAAAAAATAGAAAAGATTAAGCATTAAATAGCCTGGAATATTTTAAATTTTTAAAAATTATATATCTATAAAATTTTTTTCATAATAATATATTTTGTTTTAAAATGTTTCTTTCAGAATTTTTATGTATTTATATTTTAATAATATGAATAAAAATTTTTGAATATGTATACACTCTTAGGTATTATTCAATTAGGGTTATAAAAAACACTTACTGAATAATTCACAAAAGCGTATGATAAAGTACACAGTCCCCTTAAGAATACAATAATTAAAAATATTAATTTACAAAATTCTTCTCTTATTCAATCACTATTTCAGAATAACAGAATTTGCGAACTAATCTATGCACACAAGATCAAAATATTACATGAATCATGATTCTTGGATAACATCAAAGACAAACTAAACGTAATACCTTTTTACCAATGACATAAAACATTCTAGGAATTGTTTTGATAAAATGCGCAGCTTCAGATTCTGTATGTCAGCTTGATGGAGTTTATGATAAGAATATTGATGGCTTATCTTAATGGTTTATTTTACTTTTCATATTCAATGAAATATTATATTTATTAGGTTAAATTTAGAAGTTCGTATTCATAAAATTTTAACAAAAGAGAAATTCATAAAGATCGAAAGAATATATATCTATTTGTAGCTTTTCTTAAGTTAGTCATTCTGAACTGTTAGATAGAATTTCCAGAACCTGTGAATGGATAAAAAATTTGTAAATATTGTTTAAAATTATTATTTAAATTTAACATATTAGTTAGTTATTAACTTTTAAAGAAAATTCATAATAATTTCAGAATAGTCAATTAAGGAATACCCTTGATTTTGAGTCAGTATAATGATCTTTTTCTGTTCGAAAGTCAATTTTTACTTTCTCGTATACATAGTGTAGAGAAGGTATAATAATCGTCAAAAAATTCGAACTCGAGATTTTGACGAATCTAAACGTTTTAGATCTGCATGAGTTCAAAAAATACATTTCTGAAAAAAATGTCCACCTGTCAGACTCATGATAAAGTTAACTCAAAAGCACTTTGAACTAAAATGAAAATAGACATATGATCTTTATAAGAAATTTGTAAATTTCTGTCTAATTTTGTGTGAAATTTGTTCAGACGATTTCCGTCTGTAGCCGGATATAAACTAGCATGTTAATTACAAAGTGAAATGAGCCAAATAGATAAAATTCGGCACACAAATTTTACATCGATACTACAAATGTCTGTCAAAATTTTAGCTAAATCCTACAATTAGCTGACTATATGTTTGTATGTACTTCCCGAAACATGTAAAACGAGATAAATAAAAAAAGGAACTACTTAAATAAAAAAAAAATTATAACTGATTTTGTAACTACAATTACAATTTTGGATTAAATTTTTGTTCCAGTCGGTTGAGAAAAGCGCGTCTAGAATTCAAATTCGATTTTTGGGTACTATTAATGCCTGCCAGGAATTATCACGAAATAACTCGCCAAAGAGACACGAGATATTTAATTAAAATCCTGAATTCGCATCAAAAATTTATTTCGTTGTTATTGCAAGTTAGAATCACTTAAGGCATCTCCAGCATGACAAAGTTATTAAAGTATATGCGAGATATTTTTGAGACCACTTCTGCTGTTTTCTTTAAATAGAAATATCTTAGGCTTTATAATGTAGTATGAGTATTACATTTTTGAATTTCATCAACTTAACCTTATACAAATGATAGTGAATACAAGAATTCTTGAGTTTGAAAAACTCTTAAATCACCATATCCTGTTATTACTGTGAAAAAGTGACGCTGTAATTTTCAGTACCTATTAAGAGAATGAATGCAATAATGGGCTTTTTACATTTAGCTTCATTGTATATTAAAATAAAATAAAACATGCATTTTGTGTGTTATTCTCTTTGATGCGTATGGTTCTAAATGTTTTTTTTTAATTTTTGCTGATAAAAGCTTACGAAAATGTTTTCCATTTCATTGAATTTTAGACTATTATGTTCACGGAATAACAAAATGTGATTACCATAGTTTCCCTTAATATATTACGTTTATGAGATAGTAAAAAAAGTTTCTTTATATTAAATATTTATTGCAAAAATTTAACTATAAATTATTTTTAACCAAATATTGTAACTGTAATGTTTTCTTTAAAAATAAATCTATGAATTTGGTGGGACGGCGATCCATCGAGTTTATATCGAAGTCAATGAATGAACCTACTGTTTTCATTGATCGAATGACAGACAGAAACTATTCAAAAAATGTGTTTTTCAGGAATCATGTATCACACGCTTATCGAAGTCAAATTTTTTAAGGATAACAATACTTTCACGCTCGTGTTGAAAAACAGCTATCCGGAATATCGATGTTTTTTTTTTTTTTTTTTTTTTTTTTTTTTTACTATATTACATTATCTTATGGAACGCTTCTTATGTGTTCAAGCAATTTGGAATTCAGTATATTTTATGTTTGTTTCAATAGTATTTTCTTTATCCTTTTAAGTATTTTAATATTACTTGGTAGTCATCACTAAGTGAATTGATTTCACTAGGTTGTCTTTAATTTTGAACTTTACCATTATTTAAAAGTTCGAATACTTTATTTCCCATGAGATGATTATTCTTTAGAATTAATATATTCATAGATATCTTCAACTAAAGTATTCTAAAACCCCAAAATCCAATAATTATTGATTCGTTTTAGATCAAATGTTATTTGTCAATTATAGATTTTTTTAAATTGTTCAATAGGTTAGGCTTTGTCATTATTTAAAAATGGATTATTTAAGCACCAATGATCTCAGTATTTGCTCAGTAGCACTCATCTATTGAATATCCCTGAATCAAACAATTAACAATTCATTTTTACTAATTATTTTAATACCGTTGATCTCAACTGGCTGTTATTCATCTGGACTTTGCCATTACTTAAAAACTAGAAAATGTTATCGTCCAAGATAAAATTACTCTTCAGCATCAATACATTGATAAATATCTTCAACAAAAGCATTTTATTGCCGAAAAATTTCAATACTTATCTAATCATTCATTATTGACCCAATTATTATTCATAAATTCTAGACTGTTCATCAGGTTAATTTTTGTCGGTATTTAAAGATGAGTTTTTTCCGTGCCATTGAGCTTACAGCTCGTTTGCACGTATCTATTCAATATCTAAGAATCAAATAATAATTTTTTTCCATGAGCACAACCATCTTTTACAGACCTTGGCTGCCTCAATCACGCGCATTTACTAGAGCTTTCTATCCCCCGCAACTAGCAACTCCCTTTCAATTCTTTATCTTCAAAAAACTTTGTTCTCTAGCCACATCATCCAGCCATATAGTTGGAGGTCTTCCTATGGTCCCTGATCCCAAAAGATTTTTAAAAGTGGATATTTTGAAGGCACTTTTTTCAGGACTTATCCATATATGGTCGAGCCATCCTAACCTATTGTCCCGGATAACCAGTGTTAACTGTGATTGCATATAGATTTTGTATAATTCAAAACTAAATCTAGTTCACCAACATCCTCTCTCTTCTACTGGGCCAAAGATAGTACTCAGGATCTTTCTCTCGAACATGTTCAGAGAACGCTGAATGCCTAAATAAAAAGTACAAGTTTTACTTGCATAGAGCAGAGAAAGCACAAACAAATAATTAACCATCCATTTTTATGAATCATTTTAACACCACCTATGTCGCTTACGTGTTATTCTTCTGAAGTTTTGCCATTATTTATAGTAAGGTTATTTTACCGTTTAAGAATTCATCACTCATCATCAGAATCAGCACTTATCCATTCACAAGCATCTTCACCTAAAACATATTTAAGAATACAATAGTAACATAGAATAAAAAATCAGACTTGTCAAAAGTCCAAACCCTAAACAAGTGTAACGAAAGAGCAACACATTTTCTTCTTAACAACTGTCTTGGAGTTTCCAACAAAATAAAATTAGCATGCAACCAGCATAAGAGCGAAATTAACGACCATTATAGAAAATATATGTTGCAATTTATGCTTTTTAATTAACACAGACTCCATGTATGTTCTATTGGAGTGTCGGTTAATTGAACATGATAAGGAAATTCTGCTATTTAAAATCTCTTCAATTAAATCTCTCCAATCACTTTTGAATCTCTTCAATACTCCATGTATGTTCTATTGGAATGTCGGATAAGTGAACATCAGATAAGGAAAATCTGCTATTTTGAATCTCTTCAATTATTTGCTTGAGATAAAATGTTGGTAGACTGGATAACCAACGTTACGTCATGTTCGTACCAAAGTGATTTATTCAGATAATGGGTGTTGTTGCTGATAGCGGCGCTAATTAATCAGAACAATCGATTGCACATTTTTAAGCACGATGTTAAGAACGAATTAAGATATCATCAAAGTTGCTGCTTGATATCTTGCATTGCAATTAAAATAACACCAAGAAGGGATTTCACAAGCATTATTCAAAATCTCATAATTAAAAAGAGTAACATAGAATATTCAAGAAAGATATAAAATGTATACTAGATGTTATCCCATATTTCAAAATTGAAACGCCCAGTTTAATACTGTAAAGTAAACACCAATTTACTCCTCACAAGGAAATGACGTAAAACATATATAATCTGAAATTTGTTTAAAACTTTGATTGTAAAATCATATAAAAACAACATATGGTTCTTAAATGATTCTAACACATCATTATTAAACATTAAAAACACAAATGGAATTAAAAAACTAAGCATTTATAATAAATGCGGGAAAATCATATTTTTATTGCACATCACAACTAATAATAATTTATACAGTTAATGTGCATATATTTAAGCATGTTTTATTAGAACAATTGTGGTCGTCATCTGACATGTTGTTTGTGTGAAGATTAAGTGTTTAAAGTTGAGTGAGTAGGATAAATTTTTTAAAGATCTTTCTACTGTTTTCACTGACAATATAAGTGTAAATTTTTTCAAAACAATCTAAATTTTCTTAACCAGTGTGAATGGTCTCCTTAAAATTTCTCGCATGCTCTCTAATAAAGGTGTTATAATAGAGAACGTCTTGCATGGCATTCGTGCACAGTAATTCCGAAATGTTAAACTTTGGCCTGAATTTATCATTCTTACTTAATCGATCGTATCATATCTAGCGAGTTTTGGAGCGATTAAGCCCTGCATGCGGTTAATAGCATCGGAAAATAGAATTTGCATTTTATGCCCGTTTTTTCCAAACGATTGATTTAAAAATTCGTCTCAGAAGAATCAGAACTTGTAGTCCCAAAATTCTCGTGCCAAATTTAATATATTTAAATAATTGCGCTTTTTAATTGTCATCTATACATAGCATAAAATGAAGAATCTTGAAAGCGTCTGTTTATTTGAACTACAAAACTTCGAAAAATTGTAATTGGAGATATCTATACCATTTAGTAGAGCATTTATTGGTTAAGGGTTTAGTACAAAATAATAAAGGGAATTTTATAATTACTATTTTAATTATTCCGTGCATGAGCGAAAACCTCAAACTGCGCATGTGCATATAGCAAGAGCTGTGGTATACATATGAAATATGTTTTTTTTTTTTTTTTTTTTTTTTTTTTTTTACGTCTGATTTTAAAAAGCTATCCAAATCTCATTATGCACGGAAAAAAAAGTAAATCCAACCTTGGCCGGAACACATTAAATTCCAACAGGCTTCGTTCTATAAAAATTGTTTTGTAGCTATTTTTAATAATTTATAAATATATTTTTATGTTTGTTTGAAGTTTTGTAGCATGCACATGTCATATCGGGTGGAGATTAGACTCGAGTTTAAAGCTAATTTTTCTTCTTGGATGGTATACAACCGGCAACGCCAAGCGAGTGGAAACTGTGAATAGAAGCAATCATTATAATAATTATGAATTATAACTCTGATGAAACGAAGTGTAAATGTAAAAGAGAAATATGAACGCCATTTTTTAATACTGAAATTTCTGGCTACTTCACAGATATGAATTTAGAATGTCCTATATTCACTTTACTTGCAATTTACTTATTTACATCATCTTCTTCGAAAAGGTTATCTATCTATTTGAGCTTATCTTGTAGTTTTTAAAAAAATTGTATCATGTTTATAGACCAATTTGTCAGACAATATAGATGAGTTCAGCAATCAAACATTATTTATGATGAAGAGGTTTGGAAGGTAAGTAAAAGTTGTTTGAATAAATTAAGTATCGTAGCATTTGACTTGACATAGTATCTGTCCAAAGTTGAAATTTACAAGAGGTGTTGAAATGAAAAGATATAAAATGATCCTGTAGGTATAATTGAAGACTTTATCAGACCATAGGTCTGAGCACAATGATCTCATAGATTAAAGCGAAGGATTCCTTGTTCCTAGAATTCCGGTGGCCGTGACATGACTCAGTGCTTCACAGCGCCCGTACGAGTTGAAAGCTTTCAGCAATTTTTTTCAAGAAATCATGAAAAGAACGCAGAAATCTCAGGACGCCATGTCCGGCTTGTAGAGTGGATGGTAAAGCTGCTGCCCCTTGCACTTCACCAGTTTCTCGTTTGTGACCCTGGAGACGTATGAACGTGCGTTATCATGGAACAGAACCATACCCCTATTGAGCAGACCTGTTCTTTTGTTCTTGATGAACCTGCGTAGTCTTCGGAGCAACACGCAATACGCATGGAAGTTAATGGTTCTTCTGTGTCCGAGGAATTCAACAAGTAGCAGGCCTCTGGGTGTCCTCTGCTCTTTCCTGCTCAATTTGGCACCCATGCATGCTCCGATCTAAGTCGGAAATTCCAATCGCATCCCTAGATGCCTCACTATGTTCTTTCAAAGAGGCATTGGCAAATATGTTAACAGTTACATTGTTACCAAATTTCGTATCTTTTCAATTGACAACTGTGTGTTATCTTTCTCAAAATATCTCATTTAACTTAGAAGCAGGACCACAATCTAACAGGAATCATTATTTTTTGCGATTTATTTTATTATTTAAATACGTATTCCACTTTTACTTAGAATAAATGTATATTCTAAATTTGTAATGTAACACTATTGAAATGCGCAATGAGAAGACATAAAACTTTTAACATATTACACTCGTATGATAAGTTAGTTTCAAAAACGTAAATGTTGCAACTAACACTACGTAAACGATTTGTAAATGATTATTATAAAAGCCATATCGCATCAAAGACTCCAATTATTTTAAAATGAATTAATTTAGTAATTATTAAAGCACATCTATAAATATATTTCTCAGCTTTCTAAGAATCAAAAATTATAAATGCTTTATTCATTTTTACTTTTTAGTGAGTGAAATAATAAAAAGTTTCAAACATTTGTATTACTTGTAACTATTATATATTTTCGAATACTTCTGAAATTACTTTCCTATTCCTCAGAATCTCTTCTCTCTCAGCCGGATTTCACTATTATTCTTATTATTTTTCTTAGCTCAAAGAAATAAAGCAATCTTTCTTGAAGTGGTTCTGAGAAATAGAAAAGTAATTTCTGAAGTACTCAAAAATATATGACAGTAACAAGTAATCAAAATATTTATAGCGGAGATATTCGACGGAATTGTCATATGGAATAAAATAGATCAATAAAGATGAAAAAGCATTATGTAAATAACCATAGATCTTACAGACATATTGTCTCGGCGCTGTCTAGTTGCTGGTTGAACTATTTCTTTGAACACTTAAGTTAAGTTAAACAATGTATATCCAAGGAAATTTGCGGCAAGATTCTTAAACGCTTTGGGGGTTCTTGATTTTTATTAGGATGTTGATAAATGACTTGAAAATCCATTTAAAGTTGTAAATATGGTAGAATAAGAATTTCGCCCTTTCCAGGGCTGTGTGAAGTATGCTTACCATCAAATTTATCAATCTTTATATGAAGTTATGTAGATTGACATAAATTCTGATGAATTTTTCAAAAATTAAGAAACTTAGATGAAGTGAAATAAATACGTTTGTTTGAAATTTATATTAAGGATTATTTAACACCTTGAGGCCAATTGATTTTATTTGAATACTGGTAAATGAGTTTAAAAGTACATCAAAGATAATAAATATAGTATTCAGATGAAGAGGGATTTAACGCTTTCATGCTTTGCATCAAATTATGCTTACTATCAATTTCGTCAAACTTTTTATGAAGTTATATACGTTGGCATAAGTTCTGATAAATTTTTTAAAAAGGTTGAAACTTGATGACGATTTAGTTAATTTATATCCCACAACATGATGTGTTTTAATTTGTTAGTTAGTTAAAAAATTAATCTAACCAATTAAGTAATCAAATTAAAGTTATTCAATCACTTTTCTTAAGACAATCTCAATCCTAAAAAAATTTTAATATACCATGATTAGAAAAAAGGGCACTATAAAGAGTTCAAACAATTTTAAAAATAATGCATTTGTCAATGAAGTACAATCAATGTCACCTATTCAACCAAATTGTGGAGCCCATTTGCACTAGATAATGGATAGCAAATAGTTAAGATTAGGAATAGATAGGCTCCAACTGAATTCTTTCTAGAAAAGTAGTTGCTTCTAATTACGATTCTTTTGGTGTAGACAACTCCTTACATTGGAGAAGGGCCACAAAAATATACAAATATTCTATTTTAGTGATGTGCACATTTCACATTTGGGAGTTGCTTTTAATGGGATTTTAAAACAATGATCTGCAGTATAAGAATAACATTCCTTAAAAATTCTAATTGTCCGATTACACTAGAGGAGGGCGACGAGAATGGGCAAATATTCTATTTCACTAACCAGTTTATGCCATGTATTTCGTGGCTGCTTTTAACAAGGTTTTAAAACAATGACCTGCAGTATAATAATAATATTCCCTAAAAATTCTAATTGTCCGATTGCATTAGAGGAGGGCAATGATAATGTACAAAAAATTCTATTTCAGTGATGAGCACATTTACATTTCGTGGTTGCTTTTAACAAAGTTTTTAAAACAGTTATCTGAAGTATAAAGATAACATTCCCTTAAACCCTAATGGTACGATTACATTAAACGAGGGCGACGTGAATGTCGAAAAATTATATTTCATTGTGCTCGCGTCGCATTTCGTGGCTACTTTCAGCAGGATTTTGAAACGCTACTCTACAGTAAAAGAATAATATCCATTAAAATTTTTAAAAAATCTGTAAATGAACCTCAAGGCATGAAGAGAAAAAAATCACAACAAAATAAGTGTTCGCAGCTCTTAGTTTTATCATCAATTCCATTAAAAACTATTAATATTGGTTCTATTTAGGAATTTCCGTAATATCAATTCATTTAAGAATTCCGTTTACTACTATCAATTTCATTTAATGATATCAACACCATAGATTACCTTTCCATGTGATTATTGAGAAAAATGTTTTGAACGTGCACAGAATTATTTTTTCTGTAGATTGCCTTTAATTGTTATTTAGGACTATCGGCAATGCTAGTTCCTTATAGTGCTATGAATTTCATTTAAAGATATCAACTCCATAGATTACATTTCTGTATTATTATTGAGATAAATGTTTTGAACGTGCACAGAATTATTTTTTCTGTAGATTGCATTTGATTGTTATTTAAGACTATCAGCAATGCTAGTTCCTTATAGTGCTATGAATTTCATTTAAAGATATCGACTCCATAGATTACATTTCTGTATTATTATTGAGATAAATGTTTTGAACGTGCACAGAATTATTTTTTCTGTTAATGGTCTGTAAGTGCTGTTATTATTATTTTTTCATTTTGCAATTCTTACTTTTGTTTGCGATATTTCGGAAAACGTTATGTAAAAACAAGCATATTTGAAATATCTTGAATATTTTTATGTATAGGGATGAAAAGTTTGAATGTGTGAATTTATTCTCCTGATTTCCAGAATTTTAATTTTTTTAAAAATTATAATTATTATGTCTTGCAAACCAAAATCGTTTATTTCTTTTAAAAATTATGTACAAAAGCAGTAGCCAGCCAGCTTGTAAATAAGTTCATATCATTGATTCTTCAACCCGCCCGAAAGCACATGGATAGTAAATACTGAATGATCGGACCGCTGCAACAGCAACACTGGCGGGTACTGTGGTTGAGTCCTAAGGACCATCACAGGTCGCGGTAGAACCTTTCCCGAAGGAAGAACATCCTGTCATTGAGGGGAGGAGCCAGACCCCCTCTTATTTATGCATGGCGAGATCCATCCATCATGCCGGAAACATCTAATCCTTTTCTAATGTATCCCCCAGTGGGATAAACATGTAAATAAGCGCAGTGACAAAAGATCCTTATAATGTTTTCCTCGAATTAAGTAACAAATCCCAAATAAAAAAATGACATAATAAAAATGGGCACAATACTTCCAATGAAGCACTGTTTATGAGTTACTCATTCATATGCCATGTCATCATAGACATTGATTCATTCATAATAATTGCAATGATTTTCCTGCTTTCTCAAGTTCGTTAAATTGCTGCAGCAGTAATTATTTCTTCATTAGTATTAATCTGTAACTTTCATAGAAAACAGACGGAATAACATCCTTATTATTCCAGCTATTTTAATAATTCGTTGCTAAGTTGTTGAAGAATGTGAAAAAAAAATCATTAAATGGTCCTTTAGAGTGAATGTGGATTCCAGGAAAAAATTTTAAACCTAATTTGTTTGTTAAAATAATAGCACCAAATAATTGTTACTGTTAATTACAGTAACCTGGGTACCCTACCACTTTCCTACTATTATATACATATACTTTACATTACAATACTATACTATTCTGTATCCTACGACAACTCTATCTCAATAAGAGGAACGACGCAGAAGGGTGAATGCATTTCTGGAATTCTTCGTCATTCTTTGAATCTGATTTTCACTCTATTAGATACTTTTTTTTGTTCATTTTTTTTGTATGGGAATATTAAGCCGTTTCTGACCTATTATTTTAATTCAGTTTACAAGTAATCGAGTTTATTTCATTGTTAAATATAATCCTCCCTACTTACATCTTTCCTCTCACCTGTATTTTGACGAATTAAACCCATCCTAAAACATGCACAAAACCTCGGAGGGTTTTGGAATCCGTTGGCAAACAATACTACCACTTTTTGAGGATTCTATCTCATTGAGGAGTGAGCGCATTGTCGGAATTCTTCGTCAATCTTTAACCGGGATTTCTGCCCTATTAGATCCTTTTTTGCTTAATTTTTTTGTGTATGTGAGTATTATGTCGCTTCTGACCGTATTATTTCATTTTAATTCAAAATTTATTTATTTTGTTCCAGCGAGAAAGAAATACGAGTTTACTTTATTGTTAAATGTTAACATTTTATCTTTCCATCTTTCCTTTCACCCCTATTTTGACGAATAAAACCCATCCTGACGCATGTGCAAAAATGCTGAGAATTTTAAAATCCGTTGGCAAATAATAATTCTGTTAGTACTTAATATTTATAGATAATCAATAGATCAGGCGACTATTAAAGATTTCCAATAAAAATTATAACCATGAATTGTATAAAAGGGAAAATAAATAATTAGAGGTAAATATTTAAATTAAAAGATGAAATTTCCCATTTTTTTATATAAATGGGAAATCTCTCTGTGCGACAATCTCTTACTAAACGTATAATCAGCGCTTTACAGTTTTTTTTTTAATTTAAAAAAATGTTTAGCATTTTTTTAATAAATTTGTATAAGTAGTAATGAATTTGCAATAATCAAAATTATTTATTAAAATTCCAACTTTATGCTTTTTTTCTTACATGTCATTTTGCGACAGTCTCTTACTAAACATATAATCAGCTCTTTACATAATTTCCGTTTAATTTAATTTCCGACTCGTAAATTACTAAGTTCTTTGTAAATGCGTGTTTGTGTACTTTCATACTGAAGAATAAAAATAATTGCTCCTTCCTGAAAACGGTTTACTGTCACATTTCAATTCTATATAGCAATTTGGTTTAATAACTATCTGCATGATTTGATACATTGAAAAATAGAAATAGAGAGTAGTTAGCATTTCTGAAATAATGTGTTTATATATTTCCGAACGGACATAATTTTATAATTCCTTTGTTCTGTTTCAAAGAGTATAACGGGCCCAAATTTGTCAAATTCTCCAAGCCAATTTTTGTGTAGGATAATATATTGTTTCCTACCTAGATATTAAAAATAAAATGAAATAATAAAAATTGTTGAAATACAAACAAATTTCATACGATATTTTTATAAAATGCCACTGTTAAAAATAACAAATAAAAATACAGAATTTACTTCAAAATATTAATTACTATTTATTTAAATATTTTAAATCAAAGCAAAAAGGAGCCAAAATTGAAACTGATGTACCATTTGAGCATAATATCATTAAAAATTAAAAACTATTTCTTCTAATGTATTAAGTTGAATTTTTTTTTTCCAAAAATTAAAGAGAAAAAGTTATATATATATAGAATATGATCGTATAGAATATGATAATTACAGTCATGGGGGTTAATTTTTTAAAATCTTTTTTTACAGTCATATTATTAAATTTTCATGAAAAATACCAAAATTGTAATTTATACAACAAATTGGGCAAAATATCTTTAAAAATTGAAAACTATTACTCATAATATATTAGGCTCAATCTGCCCTTTTTTCAAAGAATTATGGAGTCTAATTTCAGTAATTCGAGTTAATTTTTTGGAAAAAAATCTTTAATTTTTTTATATAAAACTTATTTATTAAATTTCCAAATCAATTTTCATTAATTTTAAATTCCCACGAGTATATCATTAATTTCTACAACCAGAATTCCAAACCAGTCCTTAAATTTATTAACCTTGAATGAACAGTTAATCATTTCCAAATGCAATGCAGAAAATGAAACGGATACCAAGAAATTCAATTTCTGATAAACCCAGTATTAAAAAACCATACTGTAATTCGAATGCTCCAAGGGAAATTTATTCAATCATTTCCAAATCCATACATATATCATTTAATATTTCGAAACCAGTTGGAAAAAAATGAATGACTGAATCACTGCCACATAAGGCAATTAGTAATATGAGATAGTACGTTAAAAATACTGCTTTTCAACTTAAGGCGTTTGTGTCCTCGTTGCTGGACAGTCAAAGCAGGCGTCAATCCGTTAGCCTCGCCAGAGTGCTTTGACTTCTTCCACAAATTCCTTGACCGACTGAGAGTTTAAGATTTTGTGGCAACTCTGCTCTTTCAGGGCCGTTAAGCGATTGAGGAGGATTGTTTATTTGCTGACACTTAACGTCACTTTCTAATTCTTTCTTCTTTTTTTTGCTAAAAATGTAACTTTGTCACCATCGCAAATATCCTCTTATCAATATCGTTGAGAGTTTCCGTTTCTAGGTGTTATCTAAGTCCTTCGGATTTTGTAGAGGAGTGTTGACTGTAACGTAATGAATCCACGTGTGGGAGATAAAACGAAAAGCTGTGGGAAGGGCTTACATAAAACTCTTACAATCAGAATAATAAATAATAGTTCGCTGTTCAAAGATCATATGATGATAAATAATATATTTTATATGTGGGACAATAAACCGAAGAGGTCGTCTAGATATGCAGCATAAATTTGTTGATATAGTAGCTAACACATTTGAATCTTTAAAAAAAAAAAAAAAAAAAAAAAAAAAAAAAAGATTTCAAACCAAAAAGCAATTGATTATTTTTACTGTTAAAAAAAGCATGTGTGTCTATCAGTAATAATTCCTTTGGGCAGTAAAGCTACTGAAATTTGCACAAATATACTGTGATAATTATATTCACTTTAAGTGGGTTTTTTTTAATTTAATAAGATTTTATTTTATCAAAAAACGAAGTAAAACTAAGGTATTTATTTATGATACTTCTGAAAATATTATAGTATGAAAAGTTATTTATATCATTATAAAATATATAATATTTATCTTTAAAAAATTTTATATCATTTCAACTGCTACTCAATTTTTGTAATATTAAAAATGGATAAGTATTTTTAATGTGATCAAAAGCAATAATTTAAATTGTTGGTGTGAAATTCAAGTTAATTTCATTGTTTCAATCAATAAATAGTGCGTCTTTTATCTGTGAAAAATTATGATATCAAAATTGTTTTTATTGTATATATTTTTTTCATCACAAAATTTCTTCAAAATCTTTTGTAATATTTCAGCAACTACACATTTTTTAATTAAAAAAATTTATAAAAATTTTTAATGTGATGCACAGCAATAATTTAAATTACTGTCGTGAAATGCAACATAATGTTATTATTTCAATCAGTAACACGTAAAATTCTTCTCTATTGAAAAATAGGACATTAAAATCATTTTTATACAAAGAAAAAATATAGAATTTTTTATATAGTTAATAGAAAAAAAATTATTATCCTAAAATTTTTCAAACGTTTCATATCAATTCAGCTGTCATCCATTTTTTCGAAATTCGAAGATAAAAAAGGAATAATTTTTTTTAAACTTTATTCATATTGGGGTGAAAATCAAACCAATTTCATTGTTTCAACCGTGTTTCTTCTCTGTTGAAAATATGATAACATTGTTTTTATATTATGAAATATAGTTTTTTTTTTTTGCTTTCTGATTCTTTAATTTACTTATTTTTTAATCGCAATGACATATCAATTTTTTTTACCAAATGGCTCTTACATCACTAGTAAGTCGCAATTAGTATATAATCATGATTGAGAATTGCTTATGCAAATAAATCTTAACTATGCTTATATGATATTTCTTCCCATAATCCATATTTTCAACTTCTTTCCGACACTTACTTAAGTTCTGGAACGTTCGTCACCAAATTTGGATATCATAATCATCATTTGAATCTCATAATTACTAATTCGCTTATTATGGTGTTTTCGAGCGTATAATTTTAAATATAACTATCTAGTAATATATTTAATAGCTGATTCTGCCATTTCAGACAATGACACAATTATTATTATTCCTGGAAAACCATTATTGAAATGCATTAAAAATATTTTTATAAATTTCTCAAATTTCAATGAAAATGAGCTAAAACTAAATTATTATAATTGAAAAGGCAATTTAAAAATTTCTTAGATGTTTTGATAATTCATTGACTGTGGAGTTTTTTTTTCAGAAATTACCAGGAATAAACCTCTCTTAATTTTAATTAAGTAAAATTTCGAAAAATAGCTTTAGTTACTAATTCAAAAACTCCAATTGTAGCACTCTCTTTTTCCCCCTAAACTATGAATCACTCATTACACGATGCCCTCTGGCGAGTGCTTAGAGAGACAGTCAGTTAAGCCTCTGTTATCGTTATGTGTTGACGTTTTTTGTCAATTCTCTGTTTGTGTTTGTGTGTAACGTAACCTTATATGTTTTAATAATAAATTAATGTTACACAAGAAGGCTTATCTTAATTAGAACCCACCAACCACCGGTCACACAATTTATATTTATTCCAAATTTGGTATCTATTAAACAAATGATTTGCCCTTTAGATAACTTCCGCCTTCTATTCATATATATATATATATATACACACTAGGGCCTAGGGATTCAAATGTATGATTAAGTTTTAATAAAGAGTATGATTTTAAAATGTAGAATAATTAACACTAAATTTATTATTTTTAAGGAAAATTATATTTTTTGTCATGAAAATACATAAAAAAATTCTGCATAATAAAAATTAGGAAACTGTTCTGAAAGACATGGTCTAGAACTCAATAAAAAAAGCCGGCATCCTGGCATAGGGATAGTAGGTCTTCTCAAAGATCTGGACGTCGCAAATTCAAGTACCATTTGGTCAGGGTTATCCTTCTTCTGTGTCTTTCTTATAAAGTGTATGAATATGCCCCCCACCTCAAATACAGACTGTGTAAACGAATGTAACGCATGAAATAGCTAATTTGCATTCTTGGCGCTTTTAGTTGGCGCTTCTGACAAAACAAGAGGTGCGCATTCGGCTTAAATAGAAGACAAATAACGGTCTATGGACTTATAAAGTGCCATAAGTCACAACAACATATTGAAAGACTTTGATAGGTGACAGATATAGTAAGGTACACAATAAATTAGTAAAACTAAAGTATTGCTTATATATATAGTATACTAATTATATAAGCAGTAATTACTTAAGCAAGTAGTTCTAGAAGTCTTATTAAAAGCAAAAAATTACCCATTCATATCTTAATGTAGTATAATTTAATTTTATTATTTAAGTTTTGACATAAGTTAATACATATATTTAAACATAGTCTATTGCTATATATAAATATACCAACACTTTAAAATTTACCTATAAATCCCTACAAATTACCTTAACCTATTTATTCCTAGAAAAAGCCTTGCTTATTTACAAACGACTGTTTGCAAAATGATTCATAACAAAGTAAAATAAAAAAAAGGGTTTAAAATTTTTTTATAAGAAAGCATTTGCTGCTTTTATAAGAAGCAAACTGCTGTTTTATATTTCAGTTTATCGGTAAATTGTTATACAATCGTATTTCTGGTTTCACCGATTCCTTATCAAAGTATAGAAAAAAAAGTTATGGGTTGCTATCTGAAGAAAACTGCTGATTATTTTAACATAACAAAGCCACGTGTAGGGAGATACCAAGATGAGCGATGGAATACATCAATCATCCAGATTCCTTCTAGTTTAAATATAAACGAATAACGCACGTCAATTGTAATTATTTTTTGTATTTAATTATGTAAACTTTCTGAGAGTTCTGTTTAGAGTGGAAAATAAAAAATTATCAGATAAAATAATAAGAATAAAGAACTATATGCACTGAAACTTTTCTACAATGCTGTCCATTAATTCCTTTTAGAATTGATCTCTTAGAAAAGTTCTACTCTGAACTATATTACAACGTTTTCTAGTTCAGAAGTATAGCCGATTTCATAAAATGTATTGCACTGTTGTTACTTATGGCTCTTTACAAGAACGCTGACAGAAAGCTGTCAGCGACTTAAGCCTAAAAGAGCGTTTCTTGTTTGTTCAGTAGTGCCAACTAGGGCTAAGAGTGCGACTTAACTACTTCATGCTTCACATTCGCTTGCACAACCTCTCTCTACAGGTGGGCACATTCCTACAACTCGCAGATAAAACGTAAAAGAACAATCATGCACGGACAGGGACTCGAACCGGGAATGCTCAGATCACGGGGAGAAATTTATTGTAAATGCATTAAGTTCTATTTTCATGTTAAAAAATGTTTTTAAAAATATACTTTTATCAACGCATTAAAATGCTCATTATTTCTGTGTTATTTTCATTTTTATTTATATTCTTTTTTAAAAAATATTTTTAAATCTTGAAATAACTTTATTCTTGAAATTGTTATTGGATAAAGGTATTTATATTAAAACAAAATGTAATTAAATTTTATGACATTTAAATTATAAAGACATAAAAATGCAAAAATAGAGAACTGATCTCAATTATACAAATGTCAGATGGTGAAAAGGCGAATGCGAAATTCCAAATTTACAACATTGAATCTTATTTAATGAAAGAATTAAATAAGAATATTCCTTTTTCCTTAATAAAAATTACCCGCGGTGGCTTGGTCGTCAGGTACCAGCTTTGGAACCGGAGGGTTTAAGAATCGAGACCCGATTCCTCCGATGAATCATCGTGTAAGAAGGTCTTGTACACTTAAAATCCGTAGAGGCCAAGCGTCCTTCCGCTGGTGTGGGGAGAAAGTGCCAGCTCAGGTATCGTCCTCGTCGTGCGACCTCGGTTCGATATGACAAGATTCGTCCCAAAATAACCCTAGAGATTCTTTAAAATGTGACGTTAATATAACTGAATTAAATTAAATCCTTAATATCAAATAAGATCACTGTTTATGTTTTGGGATTTATTTATTAAGATTTCGTAGAACATTTAATATTTACTAAGATTTCGTTGAACATTTGAAATATTTATGAATTCATATTAATATTCTTATAGAATTAGAGTATTATTTATGTGTGAACTTACATTTTTAAGCATCAAAATAAGATAATTCGACGCTCTTATACAAAGAGACTTTTTTGTTAAATCGTCAATAACTGTGTGCACCGTTCGCTTAGGCATAACGTATCGTTACTCATTATGAAGGTCGCAAGTAAATCAGTTTACCTTGCATGATTTTTAGAGTCCATGTTATTGTGTACATGAAGTAATTTTTGTTAAATATCAGTTTGATAGAAAATGGGAAATTTTCCAATGCGATTGCCGTTTTAAATCCTAACTTAAAAATTATTTTTTTATCACAATTTCTGTGTTTCTAATATTTTTATGGTGATTTTTTTTTATTTTTGAAACCAGATGGAGTTCTCAACAAATGTTTGTATTTTGTAAATTTTTGGCAACACTTCTTATCAAATAATTGAGATATAACGAAGCTTCATCAAACAAATATAGTTTTCGAACTTGAAAGCTAGATTCAAGATAGTGAATTCAAACTTAAAAACTTCAAGTTTATTCATGTCATAAAATACATTTTCTTCTGGAACAAATGACAGAAAACCATCAAAAACTGCTTCTAGTTGTTATGCAGCTTTTCTCTTAATAAATCTTATCACAAGCACAGTCAAGTTTCCATTTACGAGTATTATCTAAGATCTTCAGATTTCATAACAATATACTGATTGGAGATTTTTGTCATTGTGGCTCTACATGAAGGTGAGACAGCAGCTTGTAAGCCATAGAAACATTTAAAAACTTCTTGTAATTGACGTACACACTCTCAAATGATGACTAGTTCTTTAATTTGAAAAATGATACGGATAAGATCATTAGAATAAATAGCATAAATTTTTAGCATAAAGGATATGTTCAAATTCTAAAAAGGTATATGACAATTAATATCTGAAAAACCAAACTTCGGTCAGTAGTTTTTTTTGGTAAATTCATGGTATTTTTTTCGGAGAAAATATTTAGATACAAATTACTTACTGATTTCATATGAATATTTTACAATCTAACCAACATGTGAATTGGTCATTTAAGTAAAAAAATAACAAATGCTGTTAATTTAACATATTATTCGAAACCATCTGCTACGTTACGGTATTTATTTAACAGTTTATATATTATTATTTATTTTTTTGTATTTGCGCTCAGTTTTACTATGGTGAATTATATGGTATTATTAGCATGGGATAAGATAGAAAAAGCTCAAACAGTTAATCAAAAAAAAATGTGTAAAATAGCGTTTTTTGAGGAAAAACATTTATGTAGATGAACATAAAATGCAAAAATATTAAATATAAATAAATAAGAAAAAAATGAATTAAAAAACACGAATAATTTAGGACCCGCAACATACCGCCACTCATGCAGTTCACACCACTATACTTAAACGTCCACACTTCGAAATGGAAGTTGAATATACTTATTCTTACGGAAAAATTAAAGTATTAAAATCGAGTTTTTTCAAAAAAAAAACTCTTATATAGATAAAATTAAAAAAAACAAAACTTTATCAAATATAAAATTCGATTCTAATTAGAGTAGTTACCGAGATGCACGGAATAAATATATAAATTTATACACATACAAAAATTTCTCTTCGTTTAAAGATGTAAGGTTATAAGTTTTGTAATATCTTGTTTATTACATATATATATATATATATGTATATAATTTTATTTATTATTTTTTGTACCATTACAAATTTTAATTCTAAAATATTTATAATAATATCTAAAATATTCTGGTTGAATGAGTAAATTCCATCACAGTTTCAGAAGATTAAGTCACGGTTTGTTTGACTAAAGTATATTCAAGTTCCGACTAATAGCAAATACACAACGCAATGTTTACTCATATTACCACTTTATTTATCTTTGCAAACACTAGTTTTTATGTCAACACAAAGGATTTAAGTATGCAATATAAGTAAATAAATTACTTTGTCTTAAGTGGTTCTCTAAAAGGTAAACAACTTATAGGGACAAATTCCTCGAATATGGAGCTTAGTGTTGATATAAAATAATGAAGATTTAACTATATTAAAGACGACCTTTTTTTGGCAGTTTGTTAAAAATTATTTTTTATAAAATCTTTAAATATTTCCTGTGACAGCTGAAAAACGTCTTTATAAAATATGCCGTTAATTTTATGAAAGAAAAAATTCAATTTTATTAGATGAATTAGTTGTGCAAAATATAACAGCATGATTAATATGTTTTTAACTGTCTACCTATTACAGCTTAATTACTGGTGAAGTTTTCAAAAAATAAATAAATAATGAAAGGAAATAATGAAATCAGCTTAAATTTCATTGAAACTATAAAAACCTTATTGCAGATGGCAAAACATTATTACAGATATTATATTTTAAAAAAATTATTAAAAGAAGACATTGAATAAATTAATAGGAAGCAAATACACAGTCTTCAACGCATAAGAACATGTCCCAGAAAAGCATCAAAATTCGTTTACCTCTCAACGCCTCTTAATTCCGGATCTTGATCAGATGACATCAACTAAGTGTCAGTAGCTATATTCTCCCTCTCCGTGTCGAACCAACCGTAGAATGTAATGAATGTCCCCGATTTCCGATTTAATATTCATAAGACCTAGATGTACGTGACAAATCTGTGGTGGATACTAGTTTCGAAACTAGAAATAAAAAGCAGTCTCGAAGTCCAAACCTTTCCTCCAGCCCATTATATTCTCAGCTTTGGTTCCTAGACATGATACGTTGGAAAAAGTCAGCTCGAACTTCTTCACTATGCACAGCAATCCGTTATTCTCACATAACAATATTATGTGAGAATAATGTGCTTTTGATCCTGGAATTTTCTGGATTTCTTTCTGAGGAATTACATAAGAAGTCTCGGATTGGAAAATATTTCACACTATTTCCCAATTTGAGGAAATATGCACCATTTTTAATAACCTTCAAAACTTTGATGCATAATACATACATGGCTCATGTTTTCAAGTCAGCTAACATCCTTCCACAAAATTTCCCTGATTCCATTTCACATTCTTTAGGATTGCTCAAGAAGAATATTGCTCAATTTCTTCATTCTGCTGTTAAAACCGGTAATCAATTATTATTATTCGGCATTATCCATATATTAGGCATGTGTTGCTGGAGCAGCTCGCCTCTCGATGTACAATATGCAATGCCTAATTATCATTAATTCGGCACATTCTTATAGAGTGCCCATGTTTTAATTCTCAACGAGTTCTATGTTTTCATTCTTACATTGTTTAAAAGTACATCCTTCATAACTGCCCCTTCTTGATTTTACCTTTTTAAAAACTATTGGTTTCTTCTACCTTATATGAGTATTATTCAATCTATTTTAACGATTCAAAACAGAGTAGAACATTTGCAAAATTAAACAGAAATTCTAAGTAACCTTTTAAAATAAAACCACACAACCTTTTTGTGAACCATATTTTTGCATATACCTTATAATTGGCGATGCATTATCAGAAATGGTTTTAGCGGGAAAAAACTCCATCAAACTCAAACTCAAGTCCATTATTCTCAAATAAGATTATTCTGTCTATCTGATAGATGCTTCGAATTTCTTACTGTTAGATTACGTAATAAGTCTTTATTACGCCAAAACGCTCCATAAAATTTGCTACCACGAGGAAATATAAGTCATTGATAAAAAGCTCTGATTCAGGGTGTTTCAAACTGTTATCTTACGAGCTCGTGCATGGAATCAAATAAAAAAAAACTGTTTACTCGATATAAGTTTCGAATTGGAAAGAAAATGAGTTTTTATAGCACAGCTTGCAATGAGTAAAGATAAATAATCACGCAAGCGGACGTATTTACCACATTTAAACGACATGACAGACCTTTTATTAAGAATCATCGTAAAGTTAACAAGAAAAAACTAGAGTTGAAGAGTTGTAGAACACTAATTCTCTATTTTGGACAATTGCATTTCAAGTTTAATACAAATAAAAGATTCGAGTAGACAACACGCTAAATTTCATCTGTTTAATATACTAGGTGTGTGGAATTGGTGTTTGCTAAAATTTTCAATTAGATATTTAATATAAATTTGTATGAAAGCTTTTTTTAGAGAATGGATTTTTATCGTGTATGTGATTTAATATAAACAACTCAACGATTTCTGAACGAATTGTAAACAATAATTAAAAAAAAATCTTTCCGAACTCTTCCTGTAAATATTAGTCCCTGTAAAATTCTGTTCTTACAAGTGTGAACGTTATTTTGCCACATAAGCAAATTTTCCTAGTTCCATATCAATGGTATGGATTAAAGGAATCTGATATAGAAACATTTGGATAATTAGAGAAATTTTATTTCTAGTATTTTGTCGATGTGAAATGTTGATGCAACAATTTTTAAACTTCAATTTTGATTCTCATGTACTATGAACTAATTTAGAAATTTATTGAACTATTTAAGTACATCTATTTAGTTCGTTATGCTTCTTCTTAATTTTCTATTACCTCATCTAAAATTTGAATACGTACTAATTTAGACATTCAATGTGCTACACATCTGTTCTGTGTATCTGTTCTGCGTCGTATCTTCATACCTTTGTCATCAACAATGGAAGGAAACTTCAGCCTGAATTATTTGTAACAACAATAGAAACCGCAATTTTTATATAAGGCAGTAAAAAATATATATTATTGAAAATAAGCATAGGAATATCTTTATTAAAAAAACTAATTAAAAATTGACAAACATTTTGCAGCAATTAAATCAAAATCATTGTAAAGGTAATTTTTTTTATTTTAAGATAGTGTACATCTTAATTTTGCGTTATAATATTTTCACCAATTATGGATGGATATGACAGAATTTTGCTTCATTTTAAATAAATTAAAATTATAGTTTGAAAAGAATCGTTATAGTACATATTTCTACCTAAGCAAGTACATCTGTAGAATATTTGATAGCTTTAAATCTAATGATCTGTCTTATAGAATAACCACGCATATTTATTTTCCTTTATTAGTAGTAGAGAGAGAGATGATATATTTCAATAGTCGTATTCATAGAAACACGAACAGATACACCAACAGACATATTTGTTTGAAATGTAATAGATATCCATAATTTTTAGGGTGAAATTATATTCAAATTTCATTCATATTGTTTTTCGATGCGTTTTTTAATCCTCATTTCTTATGCCAGGACAAAAATAAAAGGATTTATCAAAATTTGACAAAGACTAACAAGTTTGATGTACAAATTGCATACCAAATTTGAATCGCCTAGTTCGCCTCATTTTTGATTTATCACATTCAGAGATAAGGAGATATAGCAAATGAAAATGACCATTTTTCTGACTACGAATTGTAAATAGTATTATTGTTATTTCAAAACAGAGCAATTATGTGTTTTGAATTATTGTGTTAATATACGAACAGGCAAACTTATGAAAATGGCCATTTTCTGATAACATATAAACGCCCTTATTGCTGTTTAAAAAAAGAAACATAAATATAACCAAATCAAACTGCATTTCACTACTTTCGTTTTCGAGTTATGGTATTGATAGACAAACAGGCAAATAAAGATAAATGGCCACTTTTTATAATAATTAGTAAATAGCTCTTGAATTGTTTCAAACTAGAATGTTTGTATGATCAAATAAAACTAGAATTATTAAATTTTTTTCAATTGTGTTCACAGACAGTCGGTAAAAATTGAAGAAATACCTAGAAATAATTATTGGAAAGTTTTTTTTTATTGGAAAGTCTTTCTTTTATGTTTAGGAAAGTTAATATAATCAAATAAACCTATACTAATGCGAAATCGTGGAGATTCTTCTGGATTTCGAAATTTTTTATGATTACGATTTTTAAATACTTTACTAAGAAGAAAGTAAAAACTATAAAAGTTACATACTGTTTAAATTGTTTTATGAAAACTTGTTAACCACAACAAATCTCATGGAAAATATTCATTGATACCTGTAATTCTTTGATAGGTATATCATATGACAAATATATTTCCATACCTTACTTTCTATTTTGATTTTGCAATAATTACCTCACAAGGAAGGGAAAATTTTATCACTATTACAATGACTTGCTTTCATGTGGTAACATCGAAGGGAACGGAAATCACGCGTCATCTTTTACTGCAACAGGAACATGCTTTAACGTCACACACAAAAATAAATTCGTTCCGCATTTAAATATCTGCTTTATTTTGAAATATTAACTTTAAATACATGTAAAAATAAACAGTCAAACACGAAGAACAATGAATTTGTGTAAAAAATAAACTATGAATTTATTATAAAGAATGTGTAAGCACAAATTTTAATAACGGTTAAGTTTTTTAAATTTCAGCAAAATATGATATAGTAACTTTTGAATTTTAAATAGATTAAAATATTAGTACAAGAATTTTCAATAGCGAATATCATGCGAACAGAAATAATCAAATTAATATAATATGTAAAGCAATTTTTTTAAAGCAATTAATAAATTTCTTAAAAAATCTAACATATAACGAGACTGGAAAAATGCAGCTTGCGAAGCTGATATCAAAGCAAGAATTATCTGATAAATTACTGAATTAGCATAAAAATATGATGTTCATTCACGAAAAACGTAAAAGATAGAGTTACAGGTATTAAATTCACGTAACAAATAATTTGAAATAATTTCAATAAAATGAGGATTTCAATAATATATTTAGGTATTTTCACTGTAAACCGCGCTGTTCTTTGAAAAACTACAGAATTATAATGCATTTAAATTTAACGATAACTTTTCGTGCAAAGAAAATAATGAATGTCATTTGTTTATAGATATATTTTATTTAAAATCTACAATATTTTATCTTACAATATTAATCGGTACAGTATTATAAGCCAAATACTATCTAAAATCTCCCATAAAAATTTCTATAAACAAATAGACTATTGATACTGAAGTTTTTAGATTATTTCCAATGTTTTGAGAATAAATCATTTATAGTTATAGATATCCTTATATAAGCAATGGCTGTTGAGAAAAATTCGAAAATTTTATTGAGTGATATTGTGTTTAAGCATCAATTCTATCAATCAAGTTTGTTCTTGGATATGACGATGATTCACATCAATATGCTGCTTAACAAAACTGTCCACGGATTATTATAATATGGAAGATAAAATACTTTTTAAAGAGAAGAATTATTAATTTCAAAAAAGGATTGACAACTTTTGAAAGTTGTTTCACAATGTTTTGGAAAATCTGTTAAACCTAGAAATATTGTGTTCTGTGTTTGAGATACCTGTATTTCGCATTCATATTTTTTAAACACAGATGCTTAGAATACAAAGTAGATAAAAACTTATACAACATCATGTCACCTGCATATCCGTTTTTACAGTCAAAAGGTTCCTTTCTTTTTCGGATGGATTAAGCTGAATTTTATGTTAAAAATAAAATTCACATCTCTAAGTGGAAGAGAGCCTTTGGATCCAAAAATGGGAAAAGGTGATGTGATGTACTGCAAGTCTCAGCTACTTTATATTCCAGGCAAGAAGTTAAAACAGTCAAAGATGGGAGCTTTTACAAATCTTTTTACCCTCGAAAAAAATACTGTAGCATTGTAATAATCTTGTAACATTGTGTGTGCATGTGTGTAATATAAATATACATCTAAAAGCAAAAATATCCAGAGTATATACGAGGGGTGATCTAAAAAAGAGTTTTCAAGGCAAAGTGCTTAATTAACAATAGACACAGGATACAAATGGTAATTAAGAGACATATATAGCTGTTTCTTCTCTTCATAATTATGAAACCGTCGTGGCATTTATCACATCGCTGAACCAATTTATTGGACACTTCTTGGGTAATAATCAGGTCCATGGTCCAAAGTCTAGCACCTTTTTGAACATCATTGTCTGATATGAACCGTGTTTCGGATCAGTGTCTCTTCAATGCTGGGGGAAGGAAAGAATCACTGCGAGCCATTTCGGGTTGTATGGAGGCCGGGGGTGGCAGACCTCCAAATAAAACGTTTTGAGGAATCTCTCTGCCCTCTTCAAAATAACCCCATTTCACTACTTATTTTCTACTCATTGCTTCGCATCCCGTACATTTCTACGATTTCTCTGTCATTGCCCGATGGGGATGCATTCTTGGTCTATAGGAATCGTATCAAGGCTTGCACCTTTGTGAGACGACTTCTCAAGACGTCTTGCCATTACTGAAGCTCATTAAGGTCTCATTACTAGCACTATCAGCTCGAAGATGGTCTAAGACAACTAGTTCACTCTGTCTCTACTTTGGGTAACAATATTACAATTTATAATTTCTACTTTCCAAATACTGCTGCTTGTAAACTTTTTTTTGAATCACAATCATATATTAACAAGCAAAAAAAAAAAAGGTTAAAAAATGAAAATAAATCAGAAAGTTCTACAAATAAACTATGTATTATAAAGGAGAGAAAATATTAAACTCAAGCGTTTCGAACTCACAAAAAGTTGTTGAGAAAATAAGTTTTATATTAATGATGAAGGCAGAAACAAAATGTACTACAAGACAGCCAGCACGTTATTTGCTCACCAGGGATTGAAATAAAAAAAGTGATTGGTTAATTTAAAATTCATTAGAAAATATGGTTCGGTTTTCATATATATTCACATTTTGTTAAGTGTACATTGTGTTTGCCCTACATTAATTTTCTTTAGAAGTAATCAATTTTTTTATTTATTAAAATGTCATTTTCGTAACTGACATTAAGACATCTACACGTCAAATATGTGGAATTAAATCTTGAACCAAAGAAGTATTGAGTGTATTGCTTGGATCGCAGATACATTGCATTGCATTGGCGAACAATGGTTACGATTGTACTTTAACTGAATCTATAAGTGGATCATTAGCGATTTTTGGCGATCAGTCTCTGGCATGTAGATAATAGCATCCAAATATGAAATTTGTCCTTTTAATGAGTTTAATTCGACCGATTAAAATCAAAATTTGGCATAGAATCACAACTGTAGTCATAAAATGACATGCCAAATTTTATATCTTTACGTCTTTGCATTTTTGAGTTAATGCATTTGCTGTCGGTTTGTAGTTTCGCAGATCGTCAGTTAATGCGATACAGTCGATAAATCCCTTAACATTTTTTTCCAAGTTTGACTCTTACCTACACTTGAGATGTTATATTTGTGTACCAAGTCTTATTTATCTAAATTTCTTCTTTTTCTAGTTATGAGGTTAATTTAAATTTCAACAGTCTTAAAAACAATTTTCTTCTGAACGTATTTTGTGCAAAGGATTACAGAAATCTAAAATATTAAGACATATGACATCTATCTAGCTGAAAAGATTTAAGAATTATCCAACTCATATTATAACGAATAGATATAATTCCAAAAGTATATTTTTCAGATTTAGTGAAGTTTGAATAAAGATCTTTATATTTAAGCAAGCCTTCGTTTACAAGACAGCATTAATAAATCTAATCAGGGTATTACTTAATAAAAGTTACACAAAATAAAGATGGAACAACTGATTGGAAAACGAAGATTATTTGTTCTTTTTTTTTCCTAAATAAACTATTTAATATATACTTAGACATAACAAAACATGACTTTGTTCTTATTTTCTTTTGTTAGATTCTTTATGGCATTTTTCTCCAGAATAACTTTTATTCTTTTTCAACTTAGAAAACAAGAAAATTGTATCAACTGATCGAAAGCTTCATACAATATTGGATACACAAGATTTAATAACTATGTCACCCGATAGCTTTAAACGTTGTTATGAAACAAATTCAGTTCGAATGATAGAAATGGTTGAAATACTTACAGTAATTTCAATTCACTTTTTCTGCAAGAGGCAAAGTAAAAATGAAAATTAGAAAATGTATAGATCTTTCTAAGGAGAATTTGGCGCGCAGTTCAAGTATCTATAATATAGATTTGTATGAAATTTTGCTGAATTTATCAGCAGGTCTATAATCTATCGGTCTCTACATCTACATGAATGTATACGCGATTATTCGATATTGCAAAGATTAAGATAAATGAAATGTAATGTGTGGCATTATTATTACATTCAAAACTTCAGGTCAAATTTTTATTCCATTCAATTAATCCAAATATCAAGACTTGATTTTCATCGCTATTTCAGAAAGTACAAACTGCCCATGTGCAGTATTTTAAACCGGAACTAAAGACATGAATCTCCTCACACCACTAGACATATGGAATCAAAAATATTCCATTGCAACTTTTCTTTTTCTTTTCTTTTATTTTATTTTTTGTATTTTGTAAACAACATTGGAATTTATTTTGTAAACACAATATGTTCTAGAAATCATGCAGTTACTAAATATATTAAAAATGCTAAATGTTTTAATATTAAATTTTGGAAAGATATTATAAGAAAAACCTAAGCAATTTTTAATGACTATTTACTTCGTTTATGTACTATGGAATTACGCTATATTAATAACTTTTAAAATTTAACAATCAAATATGAGGAATAGAGTGTTTTAAATTATTATTTTTTTTTCTTTCTTAATTTTGAATTATTCAAATAAAAAGCAGTTCCAGAGACATAGCTTCAAGGATTCCATAAATAACAACAAAAACTTGAAAAAGAATACTCTGTTATACGCATTTGTTCATTCATAAACTTTTGTCAATATAGTATTGAAAGAACAGTTTGAAGATACTGAGGGATGATTGTATTGAAGATTTAAAAAAAAATTACCCCGTGATATGCAAAGATACTGAACAACGTAGAGTCATTTTGACAGTAGTCTCCAGTTGCTGGTTCCACAGTTCTTATGCTGGTGGAAAGATGGTGACATTTTTATCACGGAGTATTTTTATCATGGAATTACCTGGAGAACCATACAGCTGGTGTTCTCTATTAACCGTCTTATTGTATTTTATATTTAAAAAAATTCTTATTTATACATTTATTTTAATTTATTTTGATGATAGTTATGTTACATTCGGATAAATAGGAGACATCGTAAAAAAATAAGAGAACCTACAATTTCTAGAATAAACAATATTTTTTTCTACCTGGACTTATTTGTATTTTGTACATTTAGACTCAATTGTATTTGGATTTTGTTGCTTTTAAGGAAAGTATCGTATACAATTTTTAAAAAATTAAAACAGATTAAAAGGATTTCATCTGTTCCGTTTCCATTTTTATTTCTCCTCTGGTTTACCAACGGATCTACCATCGCCTTAACTGTGCATCTTACTAATAAGCAAATTTTACTTTTTTCTATTTAATAACCATCAGATGAATTTTATTTACCAAATACTTGAAGATTTTATTTGTGTATGGGAAAAAAACTTTCAAATAGCGTATGGTTAAAAAATTCATTAGGAAATTTGTACTATAAAATAACTTATATCAAAAGATTAGGCAAAAAATCTCTGATTAAACATATAAGTAAAGCAAGATGAAAAGATGAAAAATCTCGAAAAACAGAATTAGTTTTAAATCTCTTTCTATATAATTTTAATATTAAATTTAAAAACTGTGTTTTCGGTTGCTTTTTATATGTTGTTGAAATATGCATTTATAAAGCTAGAAGATGTTTATAGATATTATATCTAATCTTTTAAGAATGCTCTATCCTTAGAAATATTGTATTTGAAAGTAAAATTCATAACAGTTCCCTTTTAAATGCTAATGCAATTGAACATTTTTAAAAATTATGAATAAGAGTGAAAATTTTTATCTATCTAATATTACTTTATTCGAGTAACAAAAAAATGTCAACTAAGTAAAATATTTTATCCCAAAGTTTACAGTTTAAAGTTTTTGAAATTTGCTGTAAATATTTTGTTTGCACTTGGATTAGAAAAAAACGCAGGTAAACATAAATTTTCACAGATTATTGGGGGGGGGGGGGAGAGATAAGATAAGAAGTTTTTAAAAATGTTGAAGCAAGTATAAACAGAATTAAAAACATAAAACTGTTTCACGGTTTATTTTCTTATTATTACTAAGCCCTAAATAATCTGATTTTTATCACATAGTTACGCACATGAAAGCATAATACTCTAAAAAACTTTTTCGGTTTTGTTTTATAAAATTAACATAAAATTAAACTAAAAGATACTTTAAATCTTTAGAAAATATATGGTTATCCAATATTTTCAAAACTAATATTTTCATTGTAAATATGAGGTTTTTCTGTTAGTTTTCACTATAAATAAATATTAGGTTGTCCGGAATGTAATTTCGTTTTTTCCTGACAAAGGATTTAATTGCATTTTTCGCACCCAATTTCATACTTAAACCGCAAAATCATTTTATGTTTTAAGAGCTGATATAGCAAGGCTTGAGTGTGAAAAAGTGCAGCTGATTCTTCGCAGTAGTTTTTGGATGGTGCCCTTTTAAATATGGAGAGCAATAAACAGCATTTTCGTCATTTTTTTCTTTTTTGCTATAAAAGGTAAAAATGCTGTTCAAGCCAGAAATAAATTAGCCAATATGTGTGGAGAAGATGTGTTAACAGTACATCAGTACCAGAACTGATTTGCAAAATTTTTCCTTCAAATGAGGAGGCCAAAAACCACCTCGATCAGTTTTTTTTTACAGCAAAGACCAAAACTTTTATGAGCGTGTAATCATGTTACTACCAAAAATATGGCAAAAGGTATTAGACCAGAATGGCAATTTTATAATTTAATAAATAATTTATTCATTAAACGAAAATTTCTTTTCATTTTGACAAAAAAATACGAAATGACTTTCCGAACAACCCAATAGAAAAGAAAGGAATAATTGAGGCTTAAAGATTATTGTACAGAATGAGTTCTCTCATACAAATTGCTTTAAATAAAATAAAAAATAGTAATTCCATACTTAAATGCAGGCATTATGCGGGGAATTATGTTTCATTAAACCTTTAATAAAATAATTTTTAATACTTTATAATTTTCTAAAAATTAAAGAACTTTTTTAGATTCTGTAAATTAATTCTATTTACTGCCACGTCCTGGCATAGGGTTGGAGCTTCTTCCACGTGACCTGAATGTCCCGGTTCGAGCATGATTCTTCTGTGTTCTATCTGTGAGGTGAGTGAATGTCCCCCCCCCATAAAAAGATCGGGTAAGCAAACATAAAGCATGACATAGCTAAGTCGTACTATTGGGCCTAGTTGACTCTACTGTAAAAAAATCAAGGCCGCGGTGGCCTGGTGGTAAGGTCTCGGCTTCGGAACCGGAGGGTTTCAGGTTCAAGACAAGATTACACCGAAGAACCGTCGTGTGAGGGGGTCACTTGCCCGTTAAATCTGTCAGGTCAAACGTCCTTCCGCTGGTGTGGTATGGTGTGGGGAGGGGGATGCCAGTTCAGGTGTCGTCCTCGTCATCTGACCTTGGTTCAGAATTACGAGGTCCGTCAAAATAACCCTCGTGTTGCTTTAAATGGGACGTTAATATAACTAAACTAAACTAAATTAAACTGTAAAAAAATCAAGAATCTTGGCTTTAAGCTGACAGATTTGTAAAGTACCATAAGTAAGGGTTAGTAAAGTACCATAAGTAAGTGTTAGTAAAGTACCATAAGTAAGGGTTAGTAAAGTACCATAAGTAAAGGTTAGTAAAGTACCATTAGTAACAACAGTAATTATATTTATTATTCTTTTGATTTTAAATTTCCTTGACAAATCCAAGCAGCCTCCGATATTTTATTTTTACTTTTATTTATCATTTATACGATATATGGGAACAATGCGGGTACATCAGAAAAATCTCATTAACAATCATTACAAATTTAGAATTCAGAAGTAAAGTAACATTCCCACCCTAAAAAGATATAAAGACATGTATAGATGTGACAAACATGAAGATAGAGACGAAAAAGTAAAAAAATAAAAATCTTGATCAATGACAATCTTGTAAGCAAACCCAGATTCCTATACTACTATCTGGCAACATAAATTGTTAATGTTAGAATGAGTCAAAATTAACGGTTGAAAAATCCATTTTCAGCTCTAACTTCTAATATACTGCAGTTGTCGAAAACTTTAAAACTAAAGTTTTTCGTCTTATTGGGGGCTAATTGTGATGAATTGGGTTTATTTTTCTATTTTAAATATTATAGCGGAATGAAAGTTCCCACCCTCCACCATTTCAATCCCCTTTAAACTAGACGGGCCATTTTCGGACTCGTCCGAGACTTTTACATTTCTAACATATTTCAAGCCAATTAAAATTCAGACAAAATTGCTCTTTTTATCCTGTTCAATATGGGCAAAATATTACATACAATATTCCATAAACTTTTAATTGGAGAATGATTTTTCTTACTAGAAACCTTTATTGGTGAAGAACTAAAGAAATTTTCACAAAATTGTTGTTGTTGTGACAAGCCCGGTAACATTATCTAGTATCTGTTTAAGCCAAATGAGAGTCTCTTGCTTTTTCAGTAGAGCCAACTAGGGTCAAGAGTATGAGTTAGCTAATCCATACATCACATCCACTTTCACAACTCCTTTTTTCAGGGGGGAATACATTCACACACCTTACAGATAGAGCACAGAAGAAGATTCATGCCCTAATCGAGAAGCCCTGATTTCGGAAAAGACACACTGCCCCTATGCCAGGAAGCCGGCATCTTCCTATGGAAATCTACCTAAAAAATCATTAAGGAATAGAAGCAACATAACTTCCGTTACATATTACACAAAAACCAAGTTTGAATCAAAATAAAACAAAATAAATGTAAAATTATAAAAATAAAGCAAATAAAATAAAATACAAATGCAAAAAAACTATAATAGAAAATAAATAAATAGCGAAAAAGGGAAAGAAAAACCTTAATATTTATATAGTATGGGAAGCAAAGACTATTGAATTCTCTATTTGGAAGAATAAATTAAATGTTAATACATATACATATGTCAGCAGTCTTTGGATTTTGTATATCAGTTCTTTTTTCACTTTTATCTTTAGAGAAAGGCATTCCCATAATATGATGGTAGTGTAGGACCAGTACGAACAACAGTATGCAGTAATGGACAGGAACGAAACTTAAGTCCTTCGACTATAAATTCGATTGTTGATTTTTCGTCACTTCTATGCCCTCGCCCCCTGCACAACATTTTCTTTCTCTAATTTTCTTTTTCTATACAAAATTAAGAAATATTATGATGGGATTTTTAAAAAACAGTATTTTATGACCTATAAAAATGATACATATGGTATGCATCAAATTTTTTAAAAAGAATTATAAAGTGTACATAATGTCTAAAAAACTGAAACAAAATAAAGGTTTATAACGGTAATTAAAATTCATTTTCTAGTGATTTATATACATAAAAATAAACAAAGGACATATTCTTGAATTCATTTTATTTATACAACAAATCCTACCAATCTACTTAAACTTTCTTCTTCCGTAAGCCGATCGTAATCAGATAACAGGATTTTCACTAAGTCTGATAGAATATACTTGTACAATTTTTAAGCAGCAAGAATTTTTCAATAATTAAATGACACCTCCACGTTAAATTGTTTACTGCAATTCTGATTAAGACTCTTATTCGTAGGCAATGCGCATTTTTATGTGGTCTGTTAAATTTCCTGTAAGCATACTTCGAAAATGTCATATATAATTCGAATTTTTTTGGTTAATTTAAATTCAGAAATAAAAATTATATGTTTGCTTTTATTTAATAGCTGTTATCTTTTTGTTTTGTACACACTTTAATTTCGTAATGATTCCATAACTTTACTTTTGCTCAATATAACTGATCAAAATCAACAATAAAAATTATAGATTTTTTTAAAACAGAAAACACGTTATTTGTACAACCTTCAAAAACATAATATATGTCCATTTTCGTGCTTATTTTGAATTTAAATTTTGTATTTATTTTATTATTTATTTCATATTATATATATATATATATATATATATATATATATGAAATTCAGTTCCATTTCTCTATTTCGTAAAATAAATACAAGTATATCACATTAAGAAAAAGAATTTTTAAATTAAAATTAAATTAGCTTTTTATAGAAATGACTTTCCGTTTTTTAAACTTTAATTTAATATTTAATTCTTAAAAATATTAGAAAAACATGATATCAATTTTTTTTTTCTAAATTCACTATCAATTTTCTTCAAAATTATTGAATCAAATATTATTTAATCGAATAAATGGAAATTAAGCGTTGAAAACATCTAAAAAACTCGAAAGTAAAGAAATTAAAAAAAAATTCTTTATCAAAAAGCAAGTGAAATAACGATGGCAAATTTCCATGCTAACAAACATGAAACATGAAACAAATTGTATAAAAGTGTTTTTTAATTCGATATTTTAATATAAAGTCTTTAATAATTTTCCTGTCTATAATAAGTGCAACACTTCTTGTTTCAATGTAGCAAATTTTAATTAAAGAATTTAAAAAAGAATTTTCACATTAGGAGAATTGATAATAAATAATTAATAAGAAAATTTTTCAAAGAAGATGGAAAAAATATTCGAAATAAAAACTGTAATTACATATTAGAAAAGCTAAAAAAAGTTGAAAAATGGAAACAAAATTCGAATACAAACACCTCCCACGCTTCATTAAAGTAGCTTGCAAAATTTTAATATTAATTCTGCATCTTGGTGTTGGTCGTTATATCTTCTTGAATCTTCAAGGAATTTTTCTAATAAAATCTTCTTGTTGAAAATAGCGAATGTAAAATAAAAATAATAACGTAAAATTTTCTCATAGGCCAAAAAATAATAAACTCAGTTAATAATCTTGGTTTCATGCCATTAGTATTGAATTTAAGAATTAAACATCTTTTAGTAATTTTTTATATTATATATTGGTTTTAATTTTTTAAAATTACACATTTTTTCAATATTTTCATTTTATATTTATTGTATTTTTAATAAAAAGTAATTAAAAGTCCTAATTTAGGCAAACTTTATATGCCGAATTAATTTTTTTAATATTTTATTATATTTGTTTAGTGTTTCATTAACCATTCAAAATTAAAACGTTATATGAGAGTTTAATATAGATTTTCTCTAGCCTAATAGCTAATGAAAATATCTAGAAAAATTTTAAATATGTGAATTTATATCTGAAATGTTCAATTTTTTTTGTCATTCAACAAAAATTTCTTTTCATTTTCTTTTTCTATTTGAGTCTTCCTTTCTTAGTAAGCAATACTGGGCTGAATTTTATTGTTATATTTCAGGACAGAAAACAAAAAAAAGTATGTTTTTCTAATACGCATAATGAATCAAAACTAAGGTAAGCGTAAAAATCATTTAGTACCTCTTTATAAGTTCTTATAGTATTCTTGTCTCGATCTTATCCCCCCCCTCAAAAGTGAAAGCTTATAATAACAATAATAATAACTTAAAATTTTACATAATTATAGAAAAATATTACTGCAGATAGTATATTATTCATCTTGTGGAAAAATCTAACAAGTTAGATTGCAGATAAAAATTATTCCAAAAAGAGACACTAAATGTGAGTAGAAAAATATAACAGGGGACATTTACAGGAATAAACAGAGCATGGGCAAACAGAAATCGCTAATTAAATAACAACCCAGCAGCAATAACACTCAGATTACAACAGACAGCTCACTTCGTCATCACATTTCAAAAAGAAAAATCAAAGCCTTTTTTTTGTATGAGATTTCTAACAGGGAGTCAAAAAATCATGAATATTTTTAGAACCCAAATCCTAATAGAGATATCACCATAATTTTTGTATCACCTAAAACATTCATATTTAATGAATGAATTCGTTAAATGCATCATCCAGTTTTTCAACAAGACTAGGAATCATTGATATAACAATCATTCAGATTTCATTAAACATTCTTGAATCTACTTACAAGATTTGAAATAATATCCTCACTTTGTATCGAAAATGGTGACTGCATCAGTGCATCATATAATGAAAAATTACCAATTATCATTCGATAAAAAACTTCCACAATTATGCTAAGCCATCTTTTACCCAAAAAATGTTTTGTCATTAAACTTTTAATGGAATTTGTAATCCAGTAGTAATCATTTACTTCCTTAAAAACTAGAGGTTTTCATGTGCTCAAAGGAAAGATGCCATATATTTCCCGTATTCAGTTGTTTTAAAAGAACAGCTTTTCCAGTATTGCTCGTACGCAATAAGTAAAATTTGTCTTTTTCCAATGTGCATATTCTGCAAAGGAGAAAACAGCACCATTCTCTCTTCGAAGAACGTTAAATGCAACAGAAATTTACACTTTTTCTTGGGGCAAAAATATTTCTGTGAATCTGAAATTTGAAATTAAAATAAATATACAAAGTAATAATAGATTTGAAAACTAATTAAAATATTATACTAAAATACTTTCCTGTAACTAAATATGAAAATAATGTACTTACATCTATATTTTACTTTCTATTTTACTTATCTTTCATTTTACTTCCGCAGTGGAGTAAATTTTTACAAACGAGAGTATGATAAGGTAAGGAAAAAAATCAGATTTTTAAAAAAATAACGATTTATTTAAAATTAATTAAAGATATAAATTTTTTGAGGATAATTTATTTGTTTATTTGACCTATATCAAATCAAAATTCCCGTTCCTTTTATTGTCTAATAATAATAGTATTCAAAATTAATTTGAAAAAGCAAGATTTCATACTGAAATATATCAATGAATAATGATGTGTATTAACTTACACATCATGTGGATACTATAACCAGTATTCACATGATATCCAGTGTAGCGATGTGGATACTGGTTACAGTATCCACATTGCTACACTGCACGAACTGCCAGACGATGTAAAAATGGTACTCAATTTCATTCCTCAAGCTCATTGTATCTTGTTCACATTTACTTGGCAAGCAAATGCGTAAGCATAGTTCTAAAAGCTTACAGATGCGTTTGTTGATTAAAATAATTTTATAAAAAATGAGAAAAAGAAATGAGATTTTGCTTTCAGCAATTAAATTACGTGAAGATTTATAAATTAGAACAAAAAATAAGAGTTGTGAAAGTTTCTAGTAATAAAATTTCAAAATTTCATCTCATCAAAAGGAATTCAGTTTCAATATAAAAAAATATGTATATTTAAATTATAATTAAAAGAAAACAATTGAGCAAAATCAAAGGGACTGGTGATTCACTTCACAATCATTTATCACTTATCATTCCTTTTTCCAAATAGAGCAGTATATAATAGCGATTACCCTTCATATTACCACAACTCCCCTTTATTTGTGCTAACTTTCTCCTACCTTTTGCACGACCCCTTCATAACATCCTGTTACCAAACATTTTTTTTTCCATCGACGAGATCGATGCCACCTTTTACACAACCATATGGCGAGACGTCTATTACTTTCAACCGTTACGAAATTTAACGTAAAAAAGTAAGAATTTTCCTCCAGCTTGGATCCGAAGGGGTCGAAAGCGAAAGTGCTCAACAGGTTACTCCTTCCTTCCTCCTTGGCTGGACACACAACCTCGCAAGCGGACTTTGACTCCAGTTCTCCCTTGACCTACTAAATGAAAACACTCCCCAATGTTTGGCCCGCAGCGCTCAAATGCGTGTGTGGAAACCATGTAACCACGCTTTTAATCAACTCTTTTTTTACAGAATTGGCGTTTCGACAATTATTCTTCGTTCCATTGAGCAAGCTGGAGTCATCGCACCTTGGAGAAGTTAGAGGTCGACTTGCGACACTGCTTAGCAGGTGGTATGACGAACCCTTCTTACCTTCAACCCGATTGTTTAAAAGGATTGCAACATAGTGTTCGTCTGGGGAAGGAAGGGTAATGATCTGGCCTGAAGGGGTGGAAGATTGGACAACCCTGATGTTGCAGTAACCCGAGCAGGCTTGATTTATCAAGGTGATCCGGCCCCCAGAGGTCCATGAAGGGTTCTCAAATGCTGCATCCGTTGGCCTATTGGATCGTGTAATTCTTATTATCTACTGTGAAGGTTCCAGAAGTTTGTTAACAATCTTCGATGAAGCTTCGTCTCAAGACCATAAAAGATTTGCTAATAATTTGTCTGTAAAACTAACTTTGAGTCCTTAGACCTTGGTCCACTTAGGGTTCGTTTATCCCTTAAATTCATGAATTTACCTTCTGGCAGTTTCAAACTGTTTGGTATCTCTAGGTATTATCAAAGAAAAAAAATGAGATTTGATTTATCAAGGTTAGATGGACCTTAAATGATGAAACATTGAACAAATCCTTTGCTTGTAGAATCATGCAACTATCATTTAAGAATGTTCCAGATTTTTTAGCTAACTCTTCTGTTACAGCCGTAATTTTTCTTTACAAACATGTATTTTATGACATTCACACGGTGCCCTTGCACCACCTAACCTTGATTTATATATATTGCCCTTTTCTAGAAACATCATCCGAGTTTTGTCGAAGGTTAGCTAATAACATATATTTCAGTTAAGTTATCCAAGTAATCTATATCTTATTTTGGTTAGATGAACTATGGAAAGATAAAATCGTTTTTTATAATCGAATGTAGAATGATGAAACCTTCTATAACATTTACAATCTTTTAAGATGTTTGATAATACATTTTTTAAAAAATATTTGTGAAAAGATTAAAGCATTTTAATGGAATTAGGTAATATAAATCATATTTTAATCAGTATTAATTTTTTTAAATGCACGTATTAATAATTTGAATGCACATATTCAACTTCATATTTCTAGATTTCTCTCAGAACATGAAGGGGACTATTTAGTTGTTAGAATGGCAAACTCCTGTTATTTAAGATTATTATCTTCTATACTTATAATAAAGCTCAATGTGTTTGTGTGTGTTGGCGCTCTACAGGCCAGACCGTTGGACCTACAGCTACCAAATTTGGAACATGTACACCTTGGAGGTTAGGAATGTGCACCTCGGAGCATTCTTTTCGAATTTTTCATTAATTAGAATTTGAATTAATTAAAATTTAAGCGAAATTTCGACGTTTTTCCGCTGTAACTTCCGAAAATATTATCGCACAAACATGATTTTTACATCAATTTAAAGATTAAAAAAATTAGCTTTCTAATGATATCAGTGTTTTAATGTATAACTTAAGCTTCTATTTTTAATGAATTTTTAAAGAAATATTTTAACCATGTTTTTTTGAGCACGTGACTGGATAAAATAAAAGAAAACAATGACGAAAGTTCAAATAATAAAAAAAACTATCATCGTAAATCTCAAGTCTAAAGAAATGATACTTTTAGCACGTGACTGGATAAAATAAAAAAAACATAAAATGTGATATTTTCTAAAAAAATAAATGCAAAGCAAAGGTTTTTATAATCGTTTGCAATATCTAAATCCTTTATTCGACAAATCTTCTTTATTTATGGTAAACCTGATTGAATTTAGACAGGATATGCATTGAAATCCCGACTTAATGGCATATTTCTATAATCATTTGCAATATCTGTATCATTAATTCAATAATTTTTTTCCATTATAAAATGTGATAGTTTCTAAAAAAATAAATGCAAAGCCAGGGGTTCTATAATCGTCTGCAACATCTAAATAATTTATTCAATATTTTTTTTCATTTTTTACTTTCTTTAAAAAAACATATGTAATATTTTGGCAACATCACGGGAAAAAAAAATTCAATTTCTGGCCAATGAATGCCCGGAATTACTTCAAGAATATGTGACTTAATTGAACATTTTAGAACTCATTACTCATGGCGAACCAGCTGGTGACCAAAGGTGGTTAGTATGTTATATAATCTAAATTATTTAAGATATAATTTAGATTATATGAGCTATATTATGTAAAATGAGATTTATAGTACAATTCGTTACACAGAGATGATCTAGAAATATCTTCAAATAACACTAATGTATAGTAGAAACATTTACAGCACCTTCTTTCAAATATTTTAAAATTTATCAATAATTGTAACAATTGTAACTGCCTTGTAAAAAAAACAGCCCGTATGCAACTCATCTCGTTAATTAATTCGAAATTACTGTTTGGTTAAATTATCACTTCTTTGTTAAGTTTAGAGTTAGCAATGAAAAGGTAATCTAATTCAATATATAATCTAAATCACATACGTATATCACGGTAGATAATGTATTAAAATAATTTTTAGAAACTTATTTATTTTATTAAATGTAGTTTGAATGCGTGTGAGTGTGTGTTCTTTTATTAAATCTAGTTTGAAAAATAATTTTTTATTTTAATAATTTCCTATCTTTTTTTCCAGTCAAATTTAATCGAAGAAGATAGAAAATGTTTATTATTTTTTTTAGATGTTGAATTTTTAAAATTATTTCACAAAACATGATTTCTTAGTACTAAAGGACTGTCTAAAAGTTAAATTTCATAGTTTTTTTAAAGTGTATTTGTAGACCAAAACAAAATACCATATTATTATTGACGTCATTTAAATCCCTTTGAAATTAGTACTAAAAATTGAATTTTACGATGAATCAGAGAAATTTCTGTTAAATAATATCTTTAGATATATAAAATATGAAAATGATTCTGTAGTGCACATAAGACTTCAATGCCGAACAACTCTGCTTTCAAATGTCATATTTTAAAAAAAGACACACTTGGTTTCATATATATAGCTACCAAAATTTGTTTAAAAGTAGTTTAATAAAGAAAACTATTAAAAGGCCAAATTACATAAAATATTTAATTGAAACTTCTATCTAGAATTAATGCTGACTAACCGACTTGCCGCCAAAGGCGAATGGTTAATAATAAACGTGATTAGCTATAATAATAATGACAGTAAATAATATTAATAATAACAGTTAATTTTAATTACAACCAACGAGTGTAACGAATCAATCAATCAATTTTAGCCGATTATTATTACTGATTACACAGTTTAATCATATTAACTATAACCTTTATACAAATATTAGATTATTAAAATCATAGTTCAAATTGGTTTGACATCTGGAATAACATCAATTGATGTTTTTAATGGTTTTACTGTCGTATAAAAGCAAATGTTGCAGTATTAGTATCATTATATAACAGAAGGAAAAGAGAAAAACGTGACTCGTTAAGAAATGTGAAAATTGTTTTCCTTGTGAAAGTTAATTAACGTTTCAATATTTTTTATCCTCAATTTTTGCAATCATTCATCGGATTTTTCTTATAATTAGAGAGATTATGAAAAACAAGTCATTTCTGTTACGAAACCTAGTCAAAAAGCAAGAATCTTTCAGGATAGAAAGTTAATAAAAAATAGTTTTTTCGTAATGTTTTATATTATTTTTTTCCTTTATTCATTTTTTTCGGGATTTTTTTTGGTCGCATTATCGGCTCCCGTAAAATGACAAACAAATTTAATTGGATTAATCTGTTGAAATAAATGTAAGAATTTTTTTTAAAAAATATTTCCAAGATGTGTTTGAAGAAGCTTTAGAAAGTGAAATGGCATGGTTATTGATATTAAAAAGTAAATGTTTGAGTGCTTATGTTATAATAATGTTAAATCGAAGTCGATCCTAACCTCTTGATACAACCTCGGATAATTTTTTTGCTATAGTGGTCCATTTAGCAGATACATGTAAAGACCTTGTAATTTTGAGATGTTGTCATATGAGTAGAACGAACACTTAAACTGGCATCCTCTTTCATCAAGAAAATCTTACCATTCCAACATACGGAATTTCATTCTAAATAGATTTAACGTTCAGCATTCTTATGTCAATTTCATTTCTTTAGTGGCATACGTCGTGGCATGGGGGTAGCGCATCTTTCATCTGGGCGTCTTGGATTCGAGTCCCGGTTCGGGCATAGTTATTCTTCATTTGGTTCTATCTGTGAGACGTCCGAATGTGCCCCTCTGTAAAAAGGAGTTGTGCAAGTAAATATGTATATCATCCTCGTTTTCTCAGGGGTCTTTACCCTCAGAAGCCGCTGCATTCCCTTTCCGTGTTAACACGCACACAACGCCATCATCATTTCTTTTGTGGCAGGCGTCCTGGCTTAGGAGTAACGCGTCTACCCCATCACGCGTATTCTTCTTTTTTGTTCGGTCTGTAAGATGTATGAATAAGCCCCCTCTAAAAAGGGAATGTGAAAGCTAGTGTGTGTGTGTGTGTCATTTTCATTTGAACTAGTAGTCATCCTTTTGTCCTCTGGTGCTCAGGGGTCTTTACCAGCAGAAGCCCCTACATCCCCTTTCTGTGTTAACACGGACACAACATCATCATCATTACTTCTTTTGTGATGACCCTCGAACCTGATCATTATGCCAAGATTCTCTCTACTACGATGTCCAACGATCCTTTTCAGCTTTGGCCCAAAAGTAGATACTATTTCTTTCTTTTCTCTTTTTTCCGACGATAAAACTGGTTGCTAATTTCATTTCCGAGTTATCGTGTTCACGTGAAAATCAACGAGAAAACAGACAGACATTCTCTTGGCGAATTTTGTTTACAATGCGATAGATATTCATAATGATTATGCATCAAGATTCTTCCGTGAAATTTATGGCGTCATTCAACTATTCATATACTGAAATAATTTCAAAAAGAGTCGACACTTTTTTTTGGATTCTTTTTTACAAATTGGAAAATCAATAAAATATTGAATACAAATTATTTGACAATTGCAATGCATAAGATAGGGTATAAATGTAAACTGCAGGATTCTCCTTCAAACGTTCTCGTGTACTTCCTAATGAAAGCGTTATCCTTCTTCTGATCTGATTTATATAATATAGTTCTTGGTTAAAACCGTAAACTCAAAAAATATTGAAATTATTTTTGCCAATCGCTTGAATACCAGGTTGGTAGACAGTACTACAATTTTAGTAACAACATCACATACCGAGTTTCTTTTGTCGAAATCACTGTTATACGTAATGACAAACGAGTCATTTTATTATTATAAAGATTAACACTATAAGTACTAAAATGGTATACCAAAGTGCATCCAAATAGTTCTTTACATTTTGTAGTTATTACATTCATATCCACTTTGACAGACATATAAACCTTCTGTGAATGAATTTCGTTCAAAATGTGTTAAAAATCTATAATTTTGCTGCAAAGATTATTTTCAAAATTTCATCCATCTAACACATAAAGTTTTTGTGTTATTGTGTTTGCAAATACAAATCTGAAAGAAAAGAAAATCGGACTCAAAGACGTTTTGAAACATGGAGATCAAAATTTGGCATCAAAATTTCGAATTCCAATTTTTTGACGATTATAATAATTCATCTTTATGAATTCTTTATACGAGGATAAAAAAGTGTGATTCTCTGTCAAAAATAAGTTTCGTAAAACGGCAGATACGCCAAAAGAAAGCGCATAACAGGAATGTCATGTAAATGTTTCATTTAATGCCCACAGCTCCAAATTTTTTTCTTTTTCACCCCCGTCCCCTTTTCCCCCTTTCCTTTTCTTTCATTCTTTTTTTTGTTTAAAAGGAATCTTTGTAGCAACAGATATTTCGTATTGCCATTTTTTCTCGACAGAATAAGAATATGCGTTATTAGAATCATTGTAATTACGTCATTGACTAAGTGTCCAATCACGACCCCAGAGTCTGCAATCTAGGAATTTTCACCGTTCTTATTCACATCATAATCTCTTAACAGATAAGAATTGTTAAATAATTTATGGTCAAACAGAATGAAAAAATATCTCAGATAATTTTAAGGCTATTGTAAACACATGTAAACTAAATCATACTGATAATTTTGTAAAACCACATATAGTCTAAATGCGTTATGGGGATATTTATCTTATCTCAAAAATGACACAAGTGGGTAATAGTTATGTAGTGATAGCAAACATATTATGTAATATAATGTTGTTAATGTGAACAAGATTTTTTTTTTACATGCAATATTTTTTTACTATTTCAGCAGCCGCTTTTAGCCATCACATTATCTCACCAGATTAATCTTGCTAAAATTCTCAGTTAAATATTTTATGTAACTGTGTCTTGTTCCAACAATAAAAAAATTTTGCGCTTCATATTTTGATAATAATATAGTTCATACTATTATAAAACCCTTACGCTGTTCTGCTCTTTGTATTTTACAACGCTCTTATTTTTTTTGTCAGTTCCTGTAAATTTAGAACTAAAGTGAAGCGGAAGTAATTAAATTTCAACTAATATAAAAATTCCTTTATTCAAACAGAATGTGTTTTTTTTTTTACAAATATTAGAACAAAAAAACTTAATGGTTCAGCACTGAAGTATTATCTGAATATTACAGAATATTTTTCACTTCAGGATTTCATAACTTCAAATTCATAGAAAAAAAAAATCCATTTTTTTAAATATGATTTATTGTTAGTTCGTTTCTTATAGAAACATGCTGATAGCAAGACTTTTCTATCTTTAGTTTGCAATGAAAGTAATAACGTAATATTTTAATTTGAGGTTTCGTCAACCACATATGAAAACATCAACAACATGTTGACGAATGCTTACTTTCATATGTGATCGTAACGGCCCTGTAAAGTTTAATTCTTTCATTTTATGCGAATTCTTGGGAAATATAATTAATCCAATTGGAATATGCAATTACATTATTGAAAAATATAATTTAAACATAAAAAACTGATAAAAATAGTTTATAAATTAAAATACTAGTATCAGCGCCATGACTACTGCACCCCCTTTCCGTGAAAATACGGACACGATAAAAAAAATGCGCAATGACAATTTCTTGAGTTTTAAGATAATGTTAAAATTATATTTGTATTTAGATATTTGCAGATTTTATCGTAGAAAAACTTTTGCATTTTGCTTGCCTTTTACTTTAAATTTCAGAAAAAATCTCTCCAAAGGACACATTTCCATCCTTTAACCACTTAACTGTTTTATTTTCCTTACTATCTAATAAGATGGCGCCTTCTATTTTGGGAATATTTTCTTATACTGATTCAAATAGAAATCCCTTGAATGTTTGACTTATCAAACGTATTCGAAATAAGTTTAATATTTAATTATAATCGCTATGAAGGGTTTATTTTTTGCTTATAACTATAAAAATTTGATAAATGGATGCACGTATGGCACTCGGGCAAAAAAGTTAAGTGGTTAAAGTATTATGGGCCAAGTTTGGCAGGTTTCGATTAGGGATGGGCAAACTCCGGCCCACTGGATGGTTCTATCCAACCCGCGGATAGAATTATAATTTTCGGTCCCAGACAAATTATAAGGAATATATATTTATATATTATACATCCATTTCCTTTTCTACTTCTATTAAATATTTTTTCAGCCTTTTTTTCCAGTGGGCTGGTGATCTTTTTATTTTCTCCATTTTTGTTCAACAAAATATACATAAATCGACGAAGATTGCAAGTACAGATAGCTTTCAATAAGTAAAGTATTGAAAATGGAATTTCTTTGCTAGTTATAGATATAGATTAGTGCCAACAAAAGTTATCTCTTTCTTGTGCAGGAGATATGGAAATCCAATATAGGTAGGTGAATTTGACCTCACATGTGGCAGACTGCGTATTTTAAACTTCAGCGACTTGTCTGATTTCCTGAGGTTAAATAATAAGAACCCTCAGTAAAGGAAGATAAGTGTAAGAGTTATGATGATGGCTTGAGCAAATTACATTTTGAGTTCGAACGTAGATTTCAAGATTTTAGTTCCATTCAAACAGAATTGGATATTTTTACCATGCCTATCAGCTTTAATTGTGAAGCAGTGAGGTCAGATTTGCAGCTTGAATTAATTGAGTTGCAATCTAACAATCCTCTCAAGCAGTTATTTCTAAATATTTCAAAGTTAGAGTTTTACAAATCATTATCATAAGTAAATTACCCAAAGTTATAACACCTAGAAAATCTGTGCTATGTTTCCTTCATATTATATATTAGAACAAGTGTTTTCAACTATGATCATTAGAAAGACTTATTTCAGAAGTAGACTGATAGATGAACATTTCCTCATTCATTAGAATCCGCAAATATCACTTCGAACCTCATTATATAAAACTTTTAAAAACGAAATTGCAATTTCAGTCATTTCATTAACATATTTAAACTGTAATACTTATATAATGTTTTTACATTTTTAGGAAAAATTGTCTTTGACCGACAATTTTTTTTTTCGATTTATGGCCAGCGATGGAAAAAGTTTGCCCATCCTTGCTTTAGATCATATGATGTAGCTTATAGAGTGCTAACGCGCATACACATTTCAAGCTTTATTAAGCCACATTTTGACAATCAACAATGGTTAGCTGGGATATTGTTGTTAAAATTTTTCAATGATTATTCGTCAAATGTAATTCTGAAAGATGTCGTGAGCTATGAAACTAACAATTCATTGCCAAGAACTATCCAAATATGCCTCGTTAGTTTGGGGATTATTTTCATGAAGGGCAGTTAGGTTATAAGTTCACCAATGGCACTCAGTTCAGCCAAATAATTGGCAATAACATGCAAAAAAAATGCAAAAGTACCCTTTTTTCATTCATAGATTTGATTAAATGCGAGTGGGGATCGAAAAAAAGTTTACAAGCAGCAGTATATAAAAAGTAGGAATTTTAGATGTAAATATCGTTATCCAAAATGGAAACAGAGTTGAATAGTTGCCTTGAACCAGTTTCGCGAATAGTGTTAGCAATGAGACCTGAAACAGTTACAATAATGGCAAGGTGTCTAGAGAAATGGTGATATGATTTCTACAAGCCAAGAATGTGTCCCCATCGGACATTCACAGAGAAATCGTTGAAGTGTACGGAGGCGAAGCTATGAGTTGAAAACTGGTGGAGAAATGGTATCTTTCATTTGAAGTGGGCAGAGAGATTGCTGGAAACTTTTAGGTGAGCGAGTAGAGCCAACTTCAGCATACAACCCAAATTTGGCTCCCAGTGATATTTCCGTTCCCCAGTATTTAAGTAACACTTATCAGAGAAATAGGGTTGATATCAGATGGTGATATTAAAAAAAAGGGCAGAAAGCTGGCTCAATAGACAAAATATGTTAAACAAATTGAACCAGTGGTATGATAAATGCCTCAACAGGCTTGGTGATTATGTACCTTATTACCATTTGTATCCCGTGTTGTATATAGTTGATAAAACATTTTTCCTTTTTCTTGTAAACTTTTTTTGAATCAGCCAACCTATTTTGATTTGGTTTATAATTGAATAAAAAATCATGTGGTGTACATCATTTACCTCGTTGTGACTTTAATATCGCATTCACTCACAGACAAACGGACGGACAAATATTATTTCAATGGTATTTTTTCGATTTAATGCAGTCAAAGCTGAGAAGACTGGACCGAGTTTCAAAGTAAATGGCTTTAATAACTCCAATACACTTTTCTGTATTCTTATCCTGTATACGAGAGTGAAAAAGTTTTTTCAAAAACTATCCTTCATAGACAGAACTGCATTGAAAATAAAACTTTTGCTTCTTAAGTTAAACAGAAGATAAATAACAGTCTTGACAGAAGAAAAAGAACAGAAAAAAGAAAGAGAATGGCATCCACACACAATTACTTCTGAAATATATCCTTACCTCAGCAAGTTCAACGTATGATTAAAAACAGCCGAAACAACAGATACCAGAGTACAGCCATATCGAAGATAATGTGCTGAGTGCATATATACCCAATAATAAATTTCCACCTTTTATCAAATAAATATTTATTATCAGAGCAAAGTAAATTAATCGCCAAGACGTCCATGTAGATAAAAGTGGCCTGTTACTCGAAGATTAAAATATTAAAAGAAAATCATTGCCTTTATCTACTCTGGGATACTCGGTTGCTCCAATTAGATGAATATTAATGTTTCCAATTTTCGAGATTCAATAGCATAGCGATCTTATATTTCTTATCCGCGTTTGTTTCAAATTTGAAATTTTGAATGAAATATAAAGAGCTTGTTAGCACTCAGAAATAAGAAACGAGCATACAAAACTCAGAACTGCAGTTCACATTCACCTGCTTAATCTAATTGGAGATGATAGGAGAAATTCGAAGCTATAGCCTGCATATGGGGTTTTAAAGGTTTAAAATGATTCATCGATCTTCATTTCATTTTTATTCTCTAAATGGGAATCGAATCGTATAGTTGCGATAAATATGCACGCAATGAATGGGTGGTGAAATAAGTTAAGAGTTTGATTCGACTTTTTCATTTTTATTTTCTAGCATGTGAAATATAGAAAAATGTATGTAATGATCAAAAAATTCAAATTATCAATTTTGACGAATTCACTGTTAAACCACACAGCAAAATGTGTGGAAGCACTTACTAAGACTTTGGAAAATATTATTGCAAAATATATGTCAATATAATTTTAAGAATTTATTGAAGATGGAAAAAAAAAACTGAAATATAACTATTATCACAGAGAAATTTAATTATTTACTTATTTAATGATTAATTTTTGTATTTTAAAATGGCGTTAAATTCCCTTTATTTTAAGAAATAACTTAGACAAATTTGAATATTATAATCTAAAATTTTGATTTTATTAAAATTCTAATTAAAATTTTCAAACCCTATTTGTTAAGGAGCAATATCTTCTCTAAAATATAACTACATAACAAATTTGTATGATCTCACAATTAACAGGGGGGTGGGGTGAAATACACTACTTATTTAAGAAAAAAAATTCTAAATATAGATAGTTACGGTTAAAAAACACTAATTTTATGTTAATTACTAATGCGGTTATTTATGAATGTATATAAAATAAATTTAAATCATTTTTAATGATTTGTTTTGCCTACTTAATTCTTTTCCCGTATGTGAACTGTTGAGCAAGAATAAGGCGACCTTGCCTATGCGCAGCACATATCTAAACGCCCCGGGTTCAAGACCCAGTTCGAACATGATTGTTCTCAATTATGTGTTCTTTTTAAGTTGTATGAAAAAGTTCCCCTCCTTTGTAAAAGGGTTAGTTCAAATGAATGTACGTGTTATCTTCATATGAAATAGAAGTAAGACTTCTGCTCTCGGGTGCTCAGGGGCCTTTGCCTTCAGAAGCTACAGCACACTTGGCTTAACTGAGAGTTTTTCAGAGGGATTCAAAAATTCCTTAAGTAACAACATCAAAAATCATTATAATCTCAAAAAATTCAAATTTAAGATTTTGAGGAGTCTTTATGCCTATATCTTTGGAAAAAAATACACTTTTGAAAAATACATTTTTTGCATTAAGTATGTATGCCGATTGATCGGTGTATCTATGAGAAAGGTAATTTTAGAAAGTTTTGAGCCAAATTTATGAAATTTAGAATGTGATCTTAACTCCAAATTTGCAGATTTATATCAAATTTTAAACAAAGTCTCCCTATCTGGCAGTCCGAATGTATGTAAACATAATAACCGAAAACGAAAAGAGAAAATGGATAAAATTTGGTATAGATACCTAAAATGTTTGTAAACACCTTTTCTTAAAACCATTTTTAATTTTATGTCTACAATAATTAAAAATAGATCTAAAAATATTTGAAAAAACTCATAATCTGAAAATGGAGCTTCAGACAATACAATAAACAATATCTTATTTTCTCATTTTTTAAATAAATTATTTAAAAATCATTGCCCTTTCCTATTTCAGTATCTTTTAGCATATAGTTGTAGCTCACGACAGCTTAAGTACAGGCTACAGCACTTTTAGAATTAGGACTGAAATTACCCAAAAATATAAGATTTTATTCTAAAACTCTCCTGATTTACAAAAAGTTTGCATTATTCTTAAACTTTTGCTTCAATCTGTTAAGTGCAATTCTGTACCATTTTGGCGATACGATTTTAATTGCTAGTGTTTAAATAAAAGGCTTGGGTTTGAGTTTAATTCCTAAGATTTCTCTAATAATTAAATTATAAAACATTTTAATGTGGCATATTAAGCTTTTGTACAAATATCATTTCAAAATAGGACAATATTATTTTAAGCTTCATTATTTAAATCAACGATCTGAGAACATTGTCATATACTTTAATGAACCTAGTAACTTTTAAATAACAGGAAGAAAATATCACACAATTATTGCATTTTTAAGAAAAATATAATGTACATATTGTATATACTATACAATAGGCACATTTGCAATATAAACTTTTCCTTTATTTTTACTAATTTTTTGTATTTGGTTGAAATTGCTTTTGAACATCAGAAATAACAGCTTTGTTACGCTTTTGATATAATTTATTCATTGTTCAAAGTTTAGAATGTTGAATTTATTACACCATTGAAAATAGAATGAAGGAGCTTATTTCGTAAAACGAATATAGTTTATTACATCTCTAGCTGTTAGGAATATTTGCAGTGTTATGGCGCAAAAATAAGATTTTACTCTCCTATGTAAAATGCATGATATGAAAAGTGGTCGTTTAACCTGTTGGAAAAGTTAAGCAACACGTCACATTGGAACTCAGGTTTTTTTTATAGCTCTGTCGAAACTAGTGAAAGTCATTTTGAAGAGGAATATTAAGATTGATTAAATATATAATTATAACATATTAAGTTTTATGAAATAAAAAAGTATCATTTATCGAGAAAATTTATCTTTCGTTTGAAATAGATTCCTTAGATGTGAAAAAACAACAAGAATGTTTTTCTCAACTTCGCGTACACATCTGTACTAATCTTTACTAATACTAAAAATGAATTGTCTACTGACTATGCCGTTTGACTACAGCTACCAAAGTTAGCACATGTATATCACGGAGAATGGGAATGTGCTTTCAAAAAGACTTTGTAGATATTTTTATAAGAACTTTAATTAAATAAAATTTAAGCAAAATTTTGGTGTATTTTAAGATAACTTTCGGTAATATTATAGCACAAAAAATAAATTTTACAGCGATTCATAATTCTTTTAATTATTTTTTTAATTATACTAATTATAGTCGTGATAATTTTTGATGAATTTCCAGCATCGATTGCATTGCTAATCTGAGGTTTAAATCGTTTTCATTGTTTCAGAACCTCTCAGAACCTTTTTTTCCCTTGTTAAAAGCTAAAAAAAGATGATTTTTAAAAATATATGTGTGTTTCACTAGATGGATTAAAACTTGCAGTTATAATACCACGACGTTTAGAAGATGGATGAACATTTAGGTTTTTAGTGGTTCCATGATGTCATGAGACTAGTCTCCACTGGAAAGGGCTATGTATTCAAAGAAGAAAACCTAGGTACGGTAAGTAAAGTAACAGTTTCGAACTTCACGCATACTTTAATATCCCGAAATTCCACAGTATCATGGATATGAAGTTATATCTACACAGTTTAATTAATATTAAAGATAACTACTAACTGTGGCGAACCAGTTGATCAACAAAAGCAACTAGCAATAAAAAAAATAAGAATTCGTCTATATTTGTGTGTTTGTGGCCCCATACATTGAACAAATATGAATTAAAAATTCTCGTGAGAGTCTTTTTAATTTTTATTCATTGAAAAATAAAAACCAAATTATGCAATAAAATTAATTTGGCAATTGTTGTAGCCATTATAACCAAATCTCTCAAGTAAAAACGATTTACTAAATGAAAACCGAGAAAATAGTATACATACGGAAATAAATACTGATCAAAGTTAAAACTGGAAATTAATTTGAATCATCTGTTATTGTGATTTAGGATTCCAAAGTCACTTAATCTTAGGATAAGATCGAAAATCAAGAGAGAGAGAGAGAGAGAGTCCTACAAGAACGCCACATTTAATTTAAATTCATTTTTTGAAATCTTTCTTGAATCTTTAATTAACTTGGATAATCGTACAATTAATAGTCATGGTATCCAAATCCGTTTATCAGCAATAAATACTCGCTAATTTTATTATATATACTGAAAACTGGGATGCCGCTTCAACACTGAAAAGATTTTCGAGCATTTAAAGGGTTGTAAAGGCAACTTTTCAAATAACATTAATTGATTTACTAACAAATTCTGGTACTTTTATTCTTATGCATAATGCTGACATCACCAGCAGTTTCTATTCTATATAATGAAAAGAGAATGAAAGGCTTTAGAGACAACCGAATCCTTTCAGGTAAAAGGATTATTGTTTTTGATTTTCTAAGAAAGGCAAGGAAATTGGGTAACATATTTCCTTCGTGATGGAATTCTATGAAAATATTATGGAATAAAACCTTGATCTATTGATTCGTAATTTTTCTGAGGAACACGCATAAATATTCTTAAAAAAAGAAAAAAGAAACACTCTATATAATACAAAAGATATATATATATATATATATATATATATATATATTGTTAACTTTTTAAAAAATCACATTTATTGAATCAAGAAAACATTATTCTATTTTTTCACGCTACTGTATCACATAATTTTTAATTTTATTTAATTACTAGCCACTTTTGGTTTCCAGCGGGATCAACTGATTAAACGTTCGTCAAAATTTCTAATTAAATATTTCATGTAACTTCATCTTTTAACAATTTATTCAGCAAAATATATTTAGGTTTCAAATTTTGATGGTCATATTAATAATGCTATTATAGAAGCCTTAAACCGTTCCATCTATTATCTTATGACTCTTTCAAATTTTCTGTTATTTCCTGTAAAATCACAGAATTTACCTTTAATTGAAGCGGAAATTATTAAATCTCAGTTAATACCAAAAATATTTTTTTGGTGAAACCAAGCATGTTTTCTCAATGAATACAGCAAACAAAATCATTTGGTACGGAAGCCTTATTGGACAATAAAATAATTTTCATTATTTATGCAATATTATTATGAACTTTTTATTATTTTCAAATAAACACACTTACTTTATTATGCAATTTATCAAAGAATTACTCAATAAAAATTTCTCTGTTTCGTCATAAAATTCATAAAAAAATTTTAGATTTACTTTCAAAGGATTTAAACTATCGATAATGATACTTTATTTTGTTTCTGTCAATAAAAAAGTTATGATTTCAAAAATTATGAAATCTATCTTTTATACAGTGATTGGAACCATATTCTGTGAAATATTTTCAACACTAAAACTTTAAAAAAGGGAATAATCTATTACGACTAAACATGATAGAATTGTAAAGTGTTTTTTTTTTTCTTTCAATTTTAGAACAATCAACATTTTTATAATTTTTGGCAAGTCAGCCTTGGGGAACCACTGGGCACAGATTGGTATATTTTTTTAGACAGTCAATGGAATGATATGAAACCGCTAGTTTTATAAGTTAGTAATATTCAAAACTTCATTATTCAGTTTTGGTCACAATAATGTGGATTCCGTGTTTTGTTCAAAACTGTTCTACTTCGAAGACCAGCTGGTTCACTCGGAATATTGATTTTATTTTATTTTCTTTAAATCATATTGATATAATCTTATATCCATGATTTCACATATTATTACATATTATAGTCATGTAGTTTTTGTCTTTTCATATTATGTTTATAGCGAGCATGAATCTTGCTTTCTTTTTTTAAATTGCATTTATTCACTCCGTTATCACAGAACTAGACCGTATAAACAAGGATTATAGCGGCTGGTTGTTATTCTCATTATCTCTCCTATTTTTTTCATAAAAAATAGCGACCAACAAAATGTCAAAGAATCTCCATTCTATTGGTAAACTTGGCTGATGGAAATGGGTCCCAAGGTATCATGACTTTCTTAAAAAGAAAATATCCAGTTCATTTTTCTTCTAAATTTCATGAAGTCATACCTTCAATCTTTTTTATTTGTCTCCGAAACAACACAAATATTAAACATAATTCTTCCTTTTTTAACTTTTTGCATAGGAAGAAAATTACGCCATGGCATAGTTGATGAAACAATTAAAGAAAAAAGTTTGAGTTAACTATGTAATTTATTATAGGAAATAAGAAATAAAAAATATTTTTTAAATTGCCAAAATTTAGTTTAAGTCCTCTCAACCATTGAATCGAATTTTTTTTTTTTTTTTTTTTTTTTAAATCTTGAAACGACGTAAAATCTACTTTTTTAGCGACATTTTCCTAAGCTATCTAGGGAAAACGCAAAAATTTAACCTAATTTTTTTAATAAATTGAAATTTTTATTAAAAATTTTAAAAAATTGCTTTCAGGTGCTTAATGCTTATTTCCAAAGTATACATGTGGAAACTTTGGTAGCTGTAGCCCTGGTCTGAAGAATACCAACACATACACACATTTATCTTTATTAGTAGTATAAATTAATTCATTGTTTCATTTTTTCCTCAAGCTACTGATTTAAAATTATGAAAACTCTCCCATAATATTCCATGTATCTCAAATCTTGTACCTTACCAAGATCGTTCAAAGTCTATTTAACACCAAAATTATCCATTTCTAAATGTTTGTTAACAATCTTACTTATATTCAAAAGACACGCCAGATTTCATAAACTACAGAAAACACAAACAGTGCTAGTGCTAACTTTAAACTAGCTTAACTTAAAAAGCAAGGCAATTAAATCGACTATTAATTTTTTATTACAATTAAGTTAATAATGTGCCAACACGTAAAAAAGGTTGGGTCAAATCCATGAATCGATAAAAATTTAAAAATTCCATCCTTATAGAGCGAGGTCGTGATTTGTACATTTACTTTTAACTGTAATCGAGATTGAACGAGAAGAGTTTTTTAAATATTAAAATAAACGATTTTAGTCTAACATTAGACTTGGATTATTATTCGATGCCAGTAATATTTCATAGACTTTGATTGTTATTCAATACCAGTAGGTATCCATAACTATTTTATAAAAATTATTAGCCATTGACATACTGTATAGCAGAATTTCCCAACTTTTTTAACATTGCAGCCCACTTTTAGAGAAAGAATATATAATGAACTTCGTCTTCAGGGGCATAGAATTATTTCAGAGATTGTTTTAACATTTTGAAGTTTCGTTTAGCTTAAAATAAACTTCTGTAAATGGTTAAAAAATGATAAATATAATAATTATTTATGCAAATGATTAAATGTTTATTGTATTTAAATATATATTATATACTTATTGTATTTAATATTCATTAAATGTAATAAATATTTAGACAAATGAACCCTCCAGCTGCGTATCCAACGATTTCCGAAGGGCTGCATACCGTGATTTTCGTGATTGCAGTGGCCTGGTGGTAAAGTCTCGGCAGTGGAATCGTAGGGTTTCAGGTTCGAGACCCGATTCAACCGAAGAACCGCCGTGTAAGCGAATATCATGCACGTTAAATACATCGAAGCTAAACATCATCCCCCTGGTGTGGCGTAGTGTGGAGAGGGGGGTGCCAGCTCAGGTATCATCCTTGTCATCTGACAGCGGTACAAAATTACGAGGTCCGTCCCAAAGTAGCCCAGTGTTGCTAAAAAACGGAACGTTAATATAGATAAACTAAACTAAACCCTTGATTTTCGCATCTTAGTGTTTATTTTTAAGATTACAGATTTTTATTATACAATATAATTATTGTGTAACATTTAGCATCAGTTCCCTTTGTTTGAAAAAAATATTTGAGCCTATTTGCAAACATCGCTTATAAAAAGTGATTTTAAAGAATTACGCAACCAGAGGGATAAGACATTTACAAATTGAATTGAACTTTCCTGACGTAAAAAAGTTTTCTAATAAAGTGATCAAAATCAGAGTCACTTTTGAATAGAAACACAGCATTTAGCGGAGTTGCAGATTGGAACACAAAACGACGTAACAGATGTTTTCGATTATCTATATATGCAATCCGCATGTTGAAAATTGTTATGTTCCTTGGAGCCTTGTCATGCGACACGAAATGCTTGTTTTTTTCTTATGCTATTTTTGTTCTCCTGTAGCTATTTTAAGTGACAAAAGAAAATCTTAAAAACAGTTTTGTATTTTAGAACGGAATTTTATCTGCATATTGAGAAACATATCCTAATTCTAAATACTGAAATATATCTAAATATTTCTGTAATAGCAAAATTTCGATATAGCTGCTAATTAAACTCGATTGATAAGTTTTAAATAGGAACAGTTATGTCTCGCTTAATGTCCAATATCAGTCTCATGACGATGTGATAATAAATCCCAATGTTACAGGAATGTTATTATCACGAATCTAAATGAAGATTTTAGGCCAACATTATCATTTCATAAACTGAAGATAAGTTCAAAGTTTCAAAAGTGAGTTTTATTGAATATTCAAGATCAATTATTTGAGAGCCCCTTCTGTAGTATTGAATCAGTGTCAGATTGTGATATTTTGCTGTCCTTGGTAAATACATTTTAAACCGATTTGCTTGCTATCCTCCCGTCAGCCTACCGGCCAGGCAGCTGCCTAACTAGAGATCTCTCCCCAACTCTACATTGAATTATTTTTCAAAAGATATATATAAAAAACTCAGTGGCACGTCAACCCTTGTGGGCCAAGGTCTATAGTGCCCATTCCTCCTTTCTTGACAGAAGGCCCTTGGATGCAAGGTGTCCCGGTTAAGTGGCCAGTCTAAAGTGGAACCCCCAGTGTTTAGCTTTCCAAATATGCTTACTCCTCAGTTCATCAAACCACTGAAAGGATGAAAGGCTGAGTCGATTTCAAAAGATATAGCAAATCGCTAAATAATGTGTAATATTTAATAAAATTATTTTTATCAGATAACAAATAGATCCCCTTTCTTAAATCAGTTGAAATTTGAATTATTTTAATATATCATTACTGAGAAGTAACCCTTTAAATTCATTATAAAATCAAGTAAAATAAAATTAACTGGATCCATGTAACAAACTTAAATAAAATTCTCCAGAGCAACTTTTCTCTCTCTTAATATAAGGGAAATAAAATAACTTTATATCACTTTAATTTCTTTCTTCTCATAAACATATGTTTTGGGCAAAATGCTTTGTAAACCAATATAAGATGTTGATATAAATAATATAAGATATTATACAATAGACTCTTCACGTGAAGTTAAAATCTGGTTTTCATTGTTACATATGTTTTAACCTCTAAATAGCTTCTTTGATGTCCATAAAGAAAGAATGACAAGTATGGAACTTTTCACTCCATGCACGTCATCGATCCTTTCCATAAAATGCTCAACAATAAATATTCTTTCGGGCTCGCTCATTCTTTATTCCTTCGCATCATTGCTCGAGTTTATCTTCTGCGGTCGTTCCATTCTTTTTATAACAAACTAGCGCTTCTTATAACAAATAAAATGCCAGGAATACATATTGCGAAAAACTTTATTTTTAGTCCATCTGTACCGTGCGCCTAGCTTATAAAAGACATCTGCGGGGGATTTCCGACTTGTGACGTCATAGTGAAACTAAAGCACGTGAGCAGGTACACGTGATCCTTCATTCATGCTTCAGATTTCGCGCGGAATGTGAAGAGAGTAAATTGAACCTCGCAAGCAGAAAAATATAGAACCGGTAAAAATATGTTTAAAAGATACATTGTTTAAAAAATTAATTGTCTCAACGTACATAGCTTGTTATTCTTTATTATTCTCAATTTTAAGCGACGTGATCTATTCCTGTACTTTTTTCTTTATGTCATTCGATGCTATAATAGAATAATAAGGCTGTTCACTGGGGAATGGGTACTTTTTTTCATTTATAGTCACATTTTCTCATATCCATGTGTCATTAATTCTTCGTTATAATTGGTCGTATATTTAGCGATGTCATTACACTTCTGTTTTACAGAAATGTAATAAAATCGCTATTAAAAGTAATAAACGAAGGAAGCAATAATAAAAGGTTCTTTTAAAAAGTATTTTTAGGCAACATATTCATTTTGGATATTTATTCTGCATGTAATATGAAGATGAGCACCTGTTTGGTTGCCTGCAGTGCAAATGCATGCATGCGCGCGCGCGCGCGCGCGCGTGTGTGTGTGTGTGTGTGTGTGTGTGTGTGTGTGTGTGTGTGTGTG
>JAPMOQ010034492.1:1383623-1440643 GCA_026543055.1 Argiope trifasciata
GTGTGTGTGTGTGTGTGTGTGTGTGTGTGTGTGTGTGTGTGTGTGTGAATAATACTTTCTTTCTTTTTTAGTAACTGCGAAACAAAAAATGCTTATCTAGTGGACACAGAAAATACAGATGAGGGCATTTATTCCACTCAATTTTTATATTTGGTTAGAGTAAGGAATTAGAGTTGCTGTTACATATGGCACTTTCCAAGTTCGCTCAGAGAAAGCTGTTGTCGATTTAAGTCTAAAGGAGCTTCCTTTGTTTTTTCAGTAGCGCCAACTAGTGCCAAGAGTACAATTTAGCTACTTCATGCTTCACATTCGTTTGCACAACCCCTTATTACAGGGGTGCACATTCACTCTACTTATAGATAGAACACAAAATAACAACCATGTCCAAACTGGGATTTGAACCCGAGACGCCCAGTTCATGTGGAAGACACGTTACGGGAAACGTTGTCATCATGCAATTTGCGAAGAAGTTTTGGGTGTCATTATTCTCTCTAGTTTCAGGATCGCCGTGGCCTGGTGGTAAGTTCTCGTCTTTGGGACACATGGGTTCCAAATTTGAGATCAGATTTTACCGAAGAACCGTCGGGTAAGTGGGTTTGGTACACATTAAATCTTTCCTGGCCACACGTCCTACTCTTAATGTGATGTGGAAATTTGAAGAGAACACTTGTCAGCTCAGGTATCTTTCTTTCAGGGGATTTTATTCAAATTTTGGAAGAAATCTATAAATTTAGTGTAAAGATTACAATCCGAGCTTTATATACATCTCACTTCATACCGGGCATCTGAACAGACACATTTTTTTCTGAGTGAATTTCTTTCAAAATTTATTGACAATCGATAAATATCAAATGAACTTCATATACCTCATTTCCTACACCTAACTCAAATGTTTTGAGCCATCGTGTTAACAGATGGATAACAGACAAATGGACGTAACTCAAAAAATTGGTTTTTCAGGCTCAGATCTGCAACAGGGAAATCCATCAATATCTTGAGTTTTATTATTATTATTGATGATGATGATTTCAATTTTTTTCTTCGAATTCAAGAGAATAAAATGAGTCTCACTCAGGTATCTTATTTAATAAAAATTTAACCAAAGTTTGAAAAATATCCATTCGTGACTTAGAAAACATGAAGCCCCATTTTTTTAAAAGAAGAACATGCAAAGATCATTTTACAAAAGTAATCTTTTTTTTCCATTTTATACAAGCATTAATTCTGCAATATAGATTTTCAATTTGTTATTGGTTGAGCTTCTATTTTCGAAGTCAATTGCTTCATTTCGTAGAATCTGAAAAGAATGGAAAAAATGTCACGCAAGTTAATTTCATGCTGAATCACAATAATCCTCCACACGTGCCGACAAACTTGTATTTAATTCTATTTCTTCTCCATTTTCGTTTGGTATTTAGTTTGTCCAGATTTTCCAACTGAATCTCCTATTTATTCCTTTTTTCGACGAATGAAACAAATGTTTTCTTTAATCTTTTATTTTCCTATAAAAAAAATTTAAGTTTTCAATAGTTATAAAACACAGTTTTTAGCTTTTAATTTAGCTCAATGCTACGCTTTGGAACTACGCATGCGATATTTCGAGAAGAAAGGAGTGACTCAAAAGCAATTGTCAAATGGGGTTTTTTTACCAATAGAATACAAATAAAATACTGTTTAAAATAGGAAGAAAAAATTTCACTTACAAAACGAAGATATTAACTCGTGATCATCTGAATTAAATTATTAACTCCTGCCGGCGTCCTGGCATATGGGTAGCGTGACATTCCCGGTTCAGGAATAGTTGTTCTTCCCCCCTGTAAAAAGGGGTTATGCAAGCGAATGTGAAGTATGAAGTAGTCAAGTCGTACTCTTGGCCCTAGTTGGCACTACTGAGTAAACAAGAGAGGCTCATTTCAGCTAAAATCGCTGACAGCATTCTATCAGCGGGCTTGTAAAAAGCCATAAGTAACAACAACAATCTTAACTGATTTACTTTTTTTACTATGGAATTAAATGAAGTCTTCAATTTGGGGAATTTTTTGATATTTTGATTCATTTGTGAATTCATACAGAATACTTGAGATATTTATTTATTATGGGTAACTTTGAATAGCATTATTACAATTACGAGCAATTTAACTGTAGTTTAAAAGTGCGAAATTGAGATAAAAGGATGTTTTATTACGTACAGATAAACCTTTAAGGAGTTAAATTTAAGAAAATTGCAGTCGTATTTTTTTCTTCTTTTTTATATAAGAAGTGTACAACGATTAAGTACTGTAAATGTAAAAAACTTAATTTGGTACTTTGACAAATCAGAAAGTTACCCATAATCAATTTCATCAAACAGATTTTTGAAATTACATGTTATTGTTGTTATTTCTGGCACTTTAAAAACCCACTGACCGATCTGAGAGCAATTTAAACCAAGTAAGCGTCTCTTGTTTTCTCAGTAGCGCCATCTGAGGCCAATAGTACGATTTGCTACTTCATCCGTCACATTCGCTTGCACAATCCCTTTATACAGGGAGACACATTCACACACCTCACAGATAGAGCTCAGAAGAGGAACAACTGTGTCCGGACCGGGATTAGAACTTAAACCACCAAATCATGAGGAAGACGCACGACCCCTATGCCAGAAGACCGGCCGAATTATATTCATTGGCAAACAAATAAATATAATTCGAAAGCACTTTGAACTAAATGAATAAAATTTGGTATGCAGTCTTTTCTTTATATTTGTAGATTTTTGTTAAACTTTGTACAAAATTCATTGGGTAGTTCACTCTACTCAAGAAATTTGAGGATGTAGAGCAAGACAGATCAATTATTTATAAAACTTTTAATTACGTAATAAATGCACATATTTACGTTTGAATAATTCTTAATCTCACATTTCCTAATCTTTGTATCGAAACGCAAACATTTTTCGTAATCATCCGGTTGTACTGAAACTCTGTTTTCGGTTTCTCTTTTCTCCTTTCTCGCTCATTACTGCGCATGCTCTACAGAGGATGTGACTTGCACGTATTCAAGTGATAGAGAGATTTTATGTAATCTATACTTATAATAAAGCTCAATGTGTGTGTGTGTGTGTGTGTGTGTGTGTGTGTGTGTGTGTGTGTGTTGGCGCTCTACAGGCCAGACCGTTGGACCTACAGCTACCAAATTTGGTACATGTATACCTTGGAGGTCGGGAATGTGCACCTCGGAGCCCTTTTTTCGAATTTTTAATTAGAATTTGAATTAATTAAAATTTAAGCGAAATTTCGACGTTTTTCCGCTATAACTTCCGAAAATATTATCGCATAAACATGATTTTTACATCCATTTAAAGATTAAAAAATTAGCCTTCTAATGGTATCAGTGTTTTAATGTATAACTTAAGCGTCTATTTTTAACGAATTTTTAAAGAAATATTTTAACCATGTTTTTTTAGCACGTGACTAGATAAAATAAAATAATGCCGGAAGTTCAAATAAAAAAATTATCATCGCAAAATAAATCTACAGAAATGCAACTTTCAGCACGTGACTGGATAAAATAAAAGAAATATAAAATGCGATATTTTCTTTAAAAAATAAATGCAAGGCAAAGGTTTCTATTATCGTTTGCAATATCTATATCATTAACTCAATAAATCTTCTTTATTTACGGTAAATCTGATTGAATTTAGACAGGATATGCATTGAAATCCCGACTTAATGGCATATTTATGTAATCGTTTGCAATATCTGTATCATTAATTTAATACTTTTTTCCTTTCTCGCTTTCTTTAAAAAACATATTTAATATTTTGGCAACATCATCGAAATTTTTTTAATATTTTGGAAGCATAACCGATGGTTAAAACTGACTGATTTATAAAATTAAGGAATATTATTAGGAAAAGGTGTACTTTTAGAATTTTCCGTCTGTCATCTTAAAGAAAATATTAATTTCAGGTCAATCAATGCCTGGAATTACTTCAAGGCTAATGAATATGTGATTTTAATTGAAAATTTTAGAACGCTTTACTCATGGCGAACCAGCTGGTCGCCAAAGGCGGCTAGTCTGTAATAAAGGAAAGAGACCTTATCTGTTTGCATGAAAACAGTTGAACCCGAAAATTATGATACTTAAAGAACAAGATATGTATAATGTTTAACAGTTTTAGCACATAAAATGTGTTAAATGTGTTAAATATTAAGCCAAAATCAATCAAATGGTTGACGATTTTCAATCCAATTATTTGGACGGATAATCAGTAATTCTTTCAATTTTTGATATAGATTTTTACAGATATAATTTGTTACATATACAGATACAATTTATTACATACTCCTTCTAAAGTTGACACAGATTTAGTAGATACAGATTAATTTGATACATATTCCTTCAAAATTTGATACAGATTTAATAGATACATATTAATATGACACATATTCCTTCAAAATTTGATACAGATTTAAACTTTAGATCGCAAATTTTATCCATCGAGCACTTTGCGATAAATAATCCTCGCAGTTACTTGTACATGGACAATCGAAAGGCAAATTTCCCTTGAAATTTGGTGTATAAATTTGCGATAAAAAACAAAATAATAGAAAACTTTCTTTAAAAACCCTAAACGAAATTTCAGGCGTTTAGGTTTGAAGAGTTTTTGGGGTATAATATTCATTGAGGGAGAAAATATATGATTCCACAAATGCGTTTTTCAGAATCAGAGAGATATGAAACATGGAAATTCATCATCTTTATTCGATTTTTATTCTTGCAATAATTTTCTGTATACTTATTATTCCATGTAATAAAAAAAATTTCAGAAACTATACCGTTTCTTCAGTTTTTTTACAGCATAGATATGATTTCTTTTCAGCACTAATTGAAGAAATTAGTATTTGTACCAATTACTCCAACACTTCTGGCATTGAGTTCAGCGATTTGAAAACTTTCCTTTCCAATTTAAGAAAATAGCTTTTAAAATAGAAAATAGAAAAATTTTAAGAAAATAGCTTTTAAAATAGAAAATAGAAAGATTTTAAGAAAATAGTTTTGCAATAAAGAAAATTTGTTTTAAAACGTGTTTTAAATGTATAAACATTTAAAACTTGTTTTAAATGTATATTGCGACAAATTCACAAAACAAATAGATTAAGCAGCTATCTATGGCCGATGTTCTGAAGAAACAAATTAGTCAATAATAAAATGTAAAAACTTTTATGTTCATTCCTACTTAGAACAATAAACAAAACAAAAATTCAGTTACTTTTTATAGAATAATTACAATTAATATAAATATGTACAGTGGGCCCCAAAATTGAGTATACACTTCGAAAGTCTGAAATATTTTGTGAACAATAAGCCAAATTTTACTGTGAAATAATCGAATTTTTCTGTGACGATCCTCCAATCCTGTCTCTCTTGCTTTGGGAGCAAAAAAAGTAGTTTCTTATTTTCTTTTTTCCGAAAAAGAAATGAATATGAACATTTCCCGAAAAACTATATCACAAAATTGAGTATACACTCAATGAAATTGTCAGTTTACTACCACTTTTTAAAAAAATATGAATTCGTTAAACTATTATTGCCGTTGTATATAAAAAATGTAAACTTTTTAATAGTTTTTCGCTGACATAATTAACTTTATTGCAATCTTAAAATCACGAAATGAGCTCTAGGAAGGAAACTTCTGAAAGTGAACGTTGTTTAGTCATTAAATGGTCAGAAGATGGAAATCTCTCCGAAAAATTGCTTCGTTAATTAGAAAAAGTCATGGTTGTGTTCAAAAAATAATTCAAAAGTATCTAAAAACTGGATCTGTGGCCAATATTTCAGAAAGAGGACGTAAGGAAATTTTAAGAGCTACTGCAAAGTGGAAGATTATACGTTTCGTAAAGAAAAATCCGAAGTTATGCGTCCCAAAGCTTGCATCGTTGATGTCCTCAGAGATTGGAAGAACCGTTTCAGCTGAAACTGTTAGACGTGTTCTTCATAATGCAGGATTTCATGGCCGTTCTCCAAGACTGAAACCTCTCATTAGTCACACCAATAGAAAAAAAGGCTTTCTTTCGCAAAAAATCATATTTCAAAACCGGAATCATTCTGGAACACTGTTCTGTTCTCCGATGAGAGCAAATTTAATCTGTACGGTAGTGACGGACGATATAAAGTATGGAGACAAGTTGGGAAAGAAGTAGACCCTGCGAACTCCATAAAGACGGTTAAGTATGGAGGTGGATCCGTCCTCGTTTGGGGCTGTATGGCAGCAGGAGGAGTAGGAGAGCTTGTCTTTATTGATGGCAATGTGGACAGAATGGTATATCTTGACATCTTAAAGGATAATTTACATAAAAGTGCGAACAAAGTAGGACTTGGGTCAAACTTCGTCTTCCAGCAAGACAATGATCCAAAACATACTGCGAAGATAGTCAAGTTATATTTGTTGTACCATTGCAATCAGCAACTACACACTCCACCACAATCTCCAGATCTAGATTTTATAGAAAATTTATGGGCTCAGTTGGAAACATCCGTCCGTGAACATGATGTGGCAAGTAAAGAGGACCTAAAGAAGGTCTTAGAAGAAGAGTGGGCAAAAATTTCAGTTGAAACAACAAATAAGCTGGTGTAATCCATGCCTAAAAGATTACGAGATGTGATCCAGACAAAAGGATATGCAACGAAATATTAATTTGCTTTTATTATGAAAATTAATAAAGATGTATACTCAATTTTGTGGCGTAGTTTTTTTATCCAAGTCTCATATTTATTATCTTTTTAAAAAAATAAATTCGATTTCGTAATTTTTTTCTGTACCCATTGGAAAAAGAGGGAAATTAGTATTGACAGTATAACACATGATTTCCTTTTTGCAAAATTTAAGTTGTTAGATAAAAACATACCTTACACGTCAAGCTGTATACTCAATTTTGAGGCTCACTGTATATACATATGAAAGAATTACAATATTAAGTGGCGAAAGAATTTTTTTTCCAGCGATCTACACGCTTCGCCACTGGCGGTATTTATTCCTAAATTTATAAAAGATAATTTTTTTTCTTCCATATAAAATTATAATTAATTAATTTTTCACAAAGATATTTATTTTCGCAAGAATTGAGCTTGCGGTTTTTATTTTCACGTGAAAAATACTGAAACCTTTCCATTTTAGCGATTGAAATACTGCATTTTCATTTCAATTTATATTACTAACTGCTGAAACTATATTTAAAGCATTTAAATTAAAGAATTAATTGATATTTTTTATAAATGTATTGACAACAAGTGCCATCCACTACAAGTTTAAAAAGATGTATTTGAATTTGAGTGGATGAATAAAAAGTATTTTATTAGCGATTCAAAATTTGTGCAAGATATATAAATAAATATATATAGGGTGAGTGTGAACTAATAGTAGGAATTGAAAAAACTGTTATTAGTCTAGTTTAAAATTAAATAATTTTTCAACTAAAAGCATTATAAAATATAATATACATATGTATGTAAGCATATTTTAGATCACGCTGTGGAATAGGAGAAACTTTTTAAATTTTTGAAATTCAATTTATTCCATCAAGGCAGGTATGTAATGCTCGAAGAATATGTGGTCAGAAATATGTGATCAGAACAGAAGAGCAAAAGGGACCAACCTTTTTTCCTTCAAGAGTTTTATCATGAGATTTTGATATTGATTTCTCTGACACGTGTGGATTTAGGGTAGAGAAATTTAGGTATCTTTAAAAGAATGTCCCACACATGAAGGATTTTTTCTTTTTACTCGGATTGTGAGAATAATTTACAGTATTTTACAGTTGAATTCACTGTATTTTTAGAACTGGTATTAAAAGTAATTAAATAAGAATCGGAATTGGATCAGGAAATAATAGAGCATTTTAGAATGAAGGTAATATGGGTTAAAAGAAAATTAGGATTTAAATTAGATTAAAATATCATTGCATATATATCTTTGGCATAATGTCCGGGATACGGAAACTCGCCAAATTCGAATTCGACTTTTTGGACTAGTAGCTTCTCCTTTTATATTTTATATACAAAGAAGTTAATAAAGAATATATCTTCAGCAGATCTAATTCTTAATATGAAAGCAGAGTGGAAACTATAAAATCAGTAACGAAAAAAGAAAAAATTCAAAACAGCGAATGCAGCCTCATATGCAAGGAAAGACAGCAAAGGACCGCATCTTGGCTGCATAAAGCCTCGTAGAGACAGCTCGCTGTCCCTCAATTTAATGGGAGAAAAGTGGCATTTTCATTTTTTCATTGGACACTTAATGACACTCGGTGATCGAATTTTCATGCTCAAGGAGGCAACTTACCATGTTGCTCCAGCCTGTGTATTTTCTATGTGTTGATTCAATTTATTGAACCCTTCTTAACTTTCATTACTTTTTCTTTTAACATTTCCTTTATTCATCGCGCTTTCGGTGCGACAATATAATAAAACTATAAAACGAAAAGGAAGGATTGGAAATAATGTAAGAGGTGATTGGAACTATGCAGCCTTAATGGACGAACCGCCCATGGAGGGACATTCAATTTTGAACCCTAATTGTATGGCAAGTGCGGCACCTAACCACTACTTTAGTTTCTAAAAGTCCATCGCAGAGATATTTTTAACTCCAGTAACACCATTTTTGATTAAGATTTATAGCCTTTATTTGAAATGTGATTAAAAACCAATTTTGTATATTATTTTCATCCATCCTCCCTTATCTTGCACGATGTACGGTACCAAACTGATCGTTTATCTTGGATTACTAATGAAATAATTTAAAACAATGACATTGAAATTATTTTTTCCATATTTTTAAACTTTATATGACAATTCTATTGAACTGTAATTTATATATCCGAGAAATGCTTCGTCTTTCATTTTGTTGAAATCACTTGGAAAAGAATCAAATTTTATTTTTTCTCAATTTTTCTGAGTATTAGAAAAAAGATAGCAATAAACGAAAAACGAGTAGCCTACCACGATAGAAATGAAAACTGTTATTGAATGTATTTAATTTTACACCATAAATTTTTCGTACTCCTGATTGTAATTAAGAAATTCATTATACGCAGTCGCTTCTATATCGTGCATCGGTTACTATTTAACAATTCTTGATTCCTAAGCGAAAATAATGATATGTGAGACCAGATAAAAAATATCATGTTTAAAAAATATATAACCGTCTCTCGGAGAAGCTCCGGTTGCAACTATAAGTATTGATTTTACAAATATAAACGCTTACTTGCCAAAATGTTGGAAAACAATAATGAAGATTTGTTTTTTTATTCTATTGCATATTGCTGAAAGAAGAAAGTTAATTTTTCGGAAAAAATATTATCGATAATTTTATTCTATCTTATTTTTCATACTGTTGCAATAGAATATTCATTTCCTGACATTTTTTTTGTTGTAGAAATGTGTAAATATTGTTACTTAATCTTATGTTTGCAATAATTGGGAAATTGAGAATTCAACAACTTCCAACCATTGTCCTAATTTTGTCAATTTTTATTTTATATGAAAGCCCATGAACCCTAAATGTGTTTCAAAGGATTGTCTGAGTCCTATCATTGTCAATTTTTGAATAAAGTTACAAAACACTTTTTCACAGCACGGGGTGTGTGGTAAATCTCGTGATAAAACTGACTATCCCAGCCAAGGAACCGGTTTCGAAAATTTGCATTTCATATGAAATCGTATGGCAACTAGATTCGTCATCAGTGTCGGTACGATCTTCATCAACGTCATTTTGAACTGGGAGGGGGGGGGGACCTCTTCAATACTTACATTTTCAACAAGAGGGGAAAACCTGGCAGAATTCCCTACCCACAACCATTCAATCAATTTTGAAACGTTTTATCTCATAGGAATGGTCATGATCGTTAATTATGTCGCTACTGGGTGCTTTCTTTTCACCAGCTTCCAATTTAAAGAGATATTTTAATAACTAACTCCCAGCCTCAACTAGTAGATCTATTTCGCCAATATCATGTGTCAATATTTTTGCTATTTTAAAAATGTAGATAAATAATTAGTATTTTCTTTATTTACTTTACAAATATAATTTTGAAAAAAAAAATTTCATTGTGTGTAAGATGCAGTTTAAGGAGGCTGTTTGGCATGACTAAATTAATGTGTTCGATACATTATAGCCGATCGGAATAATGATTTCTAAATCTGAATTTGAGAAACAAAATCATGATCAACTCCAAATATGTGCCCTAAGAGCTTTCTAGTAAATGACGCAAATTCGGTACACTGACACAGGACATATTGGCAGGGATACCCCCTCCCCCCCAAAAAAGGAAATTAATAAAAAAATATGTTAAGAGTAAAATCATTCTTTTTTTAATATAAATTATTCATTAATAAATAAAATGCAGTTAAATCCACGAATTCAAATTTGGGATGTTTTGCTTTTGACAAAACAAAGATTCGGAAATCAGAATATCCTTGCCAATATCCAAATTTTTTTATTTATGTAGAAGAGTAGGGAAAAAAACTAAGAATCAAATTTATACAGATTTTCAAAAATTAAATATATCTAATATTTTATTAAGATCTATTTACCTAGAAGTAAATCTTGGCATATTTTGTTAATTATTCGGAGTTTCCTATAGTAAAAATCCAAAAAGTTAACCACGTTACAACAAAGAGAGGATTCATCGAATATCTGATTTTATTTAAAGGAAATCTAAGCTGAATTGAAAGAGGTATTATACCATTTATATAAGATTGCACATATTATTCTTCTCGTATTTTTGCAATCAGAAGGAAAGAACATTGACAAAGAAACAAAATGATATCTCGCCCAGAATGAGTGAGATTAAAGGGGAAAAAATCCTTAAGTTACACAAGAACTCCAGATATAGCTCATATTCCTCTGCACGAATAGTGCCCTAAGCCCTTATGATCCTTGATCTGTAAAAAGAGGCGGAGCATTTTTGGTCGGTGTTTCTTAAGCAGTAGATCTGTACAGATTGTTAAGCCAGAAATTGTATAATGTATTTGGAAGGGCTAGGATTTGGAAAGGCGAACATTTTTCGAAGGGGGATAGCCGGGATATTGACCATCTAAAATATTTTGATGCTAAAAAGTGCATTTTGAGTCATTTTTATAGTGTATTTAGCGTATTAAAACACTCAAGCCAGTACCTTTCCATCTGCTAAGTGTTAAAGAAAGTTTATTTCCCTAACACTAATGATTGGCCATGAAAATTAGCTTGTATTACCTTTTAGTAATAATTTTAAAAGGAATTTTAATTCAATGCTTGACAGTCATTGAATAAATTTGACCCATCTCGTTCAATGAACATAGCTTTCAAAATCCATATTTATTTTTAAAAAATTTAGGTATATATTGGCCTTTCCCGTGGTTCATTGTGTTCTTTGGTCAGCTGCTGAGAACCACTTATCTAAACAATGGGTATAAAACTACTCAAGGACTTTGGTCTATACTGGACAAAGTATCTTCAAATATACATTGTTCTGCCATATATTTTATAGATAAGATTTAAAAGGGAGAATATGAAATCCATGAGCGGCAGAATTATTTTTAATGTCATGACAACATATTTTAAATAATAATCACACCCACCAACGCATATCTAATTTGACATTGCGTAGATACGTTGATTATTTTTAGAAATCCTTGATATGCTTTAAAGGTGGAACAATAAATTGAAAGTACCAAGCTGAAATTCAAACGGAATGTTAATAAAATTAAACCAGCATGAAGCCAAATTCAAAAATAGAATTGCTCTTACTGCCGGCGTAATGTTATTTCTGGTGAATTCAGAGTATGTGAATTGTAATACTGAGGGAAAGTGCAAAATTACTAGGCATTAATTGTTACACGGAATTATTGATATACGAATTGTGTTTTGCAATTGTGCAATATTTAAGTATTTCAAAATTAATCTTATTGTAATGATGGAATATTTGCAATACACCTGGAGCAATCGCAATGGTGAAGGAAATGTATAAATTACTAGACATCCCAATTACTTACAGAAATCTTTGATATGCGGAAGGTGCATTATAGGTGTGACGAAAAAATTGAAAATGTGAAATTAAATTGTGACACAATTACTATCATGATAATGGATTTTGAATGCTAAAAACTAATGGCAATATTCAAGGAAAAGGCGCAAATTATATGGTACACTACACTTCTTGGAAAATCATATCTCAAATGGTCTAAATAAAGTTTATCGTTCTTGGATGAAGCTATTAAAACCAAATCAAGTTAACACTATGTAATTCCTGAAACAAATTGAGTTATTTCTAAATCATTGTCACTAAACATCATTTCATGTAAAGTCACAATCACACGAATGAAAAAGTCATCTAATTTGTTGATTAGATGACATCATACTTTTATTCCTTATGCAAAATGTGCAATGATTTCAAAATGTAAATTCCTAAGCCCTTTTTTAATACATGACGAATATAAATCAAATGCGTTCCGCAGAATTTTATAATAATTTAGTCACATCTAGCATTTATTAGCTATATTTTTTAAAAATTAACAAGTTTGACAGAAAAAGTTTCATTTTAAACCTTATAAATTATGTTATTTATGAAGGTAGTTCAGAGTATCCTATTCCAAATGTAAACCTAATAGAAAAAGAACTTATATTTTTCTATCGCATGCCATATGAAGGCTACTGAGAATTGTTTGAATAGGTTTTATACAATAAAATGATTATAAATGAAAATAAATATTGTATTAAGAAACTAGATATTTCCGTTATACATTTTGATAGTCAGTGTTAAGTGCGAAATGTTTTATATTTTATATTTATTTTATGAAAATGATGAATTTGTAATTTGGTCTAATTGCATATATTTATTAATTAACTTATAAAAATGAAAGATATTACGCTTCTAAAATTGAAACTAGAATTAAATTATGGATAAACATGTAGAAAAAAATATATAATTATTTTCGAGACTTTTATTTTTTCAATGCGAGCAGCAATGGCAATAGATAAGATTCAAAATTTGAAATATTACAAGCCTTGTACTATCATCAAATGTCTAATTTGACCCTTTTTTTACAAATTGCTATTAATTAATTATTATTTCAAAGCTATAATATTATTTCTCTATGCATTTAGTCTAATGATAATAAAAAGAATTATGGATATTTTCAATGAATGCTGAATGCATACCCGGTTTGTGATTACCTCACTTAGCGACTAATTAATTCTTTTGTCGTCGAGACTGAAAGCTCTGTAAAATACAAAAATTGTGATGATTATCCCTATTAAGAACCGAGATCCAGAGGCTCTGCTAGAAAATTCCGTGCTTTATCAGGAAATCTAAATGAATTTGAAGGACTAAAGTAAGTTCAATCAAGTGCATTTATTTTATGCAGTGTTCATTGAAGAGTGAAAATTTTTAAAGTTTATATAATCAAATTTCAATATCCATCAAATATTCATTTAACGCTTGATATTTATCATATAACAAGTGAAATTTAGAAATTTTTGAAATTATATTTTAATATTCGGAATTGAGTTTATTATTTTAATCTAAATGCTAATGAATCGATAGATAATTTTATCAGAGCATTAAATATTTTAATATCTACAATATATTCATTAAATACGTTATATTATATATATTTTAAATAATAGCAGTGATAAGCAATAATTTTAAACTAACATAATTTTATTAATAATGCTTAAAAATAAATACATTGTCAGTAGCTTCAAATAATATGAATCAATATATAAAATATATAGTTTATTATAAAGTGAGTTCTTAGAAACACGAATTAAATATTTAATATATAATGTGTTTTTTATTTCATTGTTTTATCAATATTTCAAGGAAGTACATATCTGAATACTATAAACTACTTAAGTAGGCTTATATTCTATTTTAATTGAAATTAAAAAATATTCGTCTTGGTGATTTTAGAATATTTTCGTAATAATTAGCTTTTAATAACATTACCTATACCGTTTTACTATAATTATGCTCTAGAATAAGGATTAAAAGCTACTTTTAATGATATTCTGCAATTGATGGCATTTAATTAATATTTGTTAAATTGCATCACAATTTCTGTAGAAAACTGAAGTTTTCCTTATAAATGCCACTTGCTTTCAGTTTAAAAAATCATTTATTCGTTAAGGAATTAAATTAATTAATTATAACTTTTTTTATTACATAGTAATTTTCAATGAATATTTTCTTAGATTTCATTTATCTCTTGAAAATGTTACAATGTATTTATTGCAAGTAATTCATTATTATTGAAGAAAAGAGGAGAGTTAACTCATGATGGTTAGAGCAATGATAATTTTATTCGTTAAGTGATTAAACTAATTATAACTTTTAGTATAACATGATAATCTTCTGTGAATGCTTTTTTATCTTCCACTTATCACTTGAAAAATTTACAAAATATTTATTGAGAGTAACTCATTACTATTAATGGAAAGAGGAGACATCAGTCTTGATGATTATAGCAATGACAGTTTTGCTTGATTAATCAGACATAGAAATAATTAGTAAATTTAATAATTGCTTTCTATGCGAACGTATTTAATATACAATGTAGCTAATAATTCTCTGATAATTAATATTAGATGACAATATGAATATAATGTATTAAAGTTATTTAATTTTAATCTCTATTAATAATAATGGAAGATGTATGTGATGGGTATTACAAAGACCCAATTGTTTGGCCAAGAGCTATTAAATTTAGCGCGTATATACTTTTGGATTATGTGAAGGAGCAACTTATGATTAATTAACAATGAATTAATATTTTGATTTATTTGTTTAGTTTTCAGCACCAACTTTCAATGGAATAGCGCAATTTCCTTTAAGGATTCAAAAAAAAATTATAATTTTTATGATACCAATTTAATTTTTTACGAAATTTTTCTGATTTTCAAAAATTTTGATAAAATTATTTTTTTTTAATTATTTTTACCAATAGTTGTCATTGTAGCAAGGAAAATTCAAACCGTTTTCTTAATTTCGTCAAATTCCTAATCTTGTAAGAATGGTTTTACTTATTTTCTGCACAATATATGTAAGAATTAAGAAAGTAAAGGAAATGTGTCTAGAAAAATGTCGTACAATTAGAAAATAGAATTCTCAAATAATAATGAATGACAGTATGACTTCATGGAAATAAGAAGATACTGTCCATTGATAATCCAAATTATATCTGGGCATGGGAGATTTTTTATATATTTCGAAAGATTTGGAAGAACGCAGGAAAATAAATGCATTTGTGGAGAAATGGGCACTGTTTACCACTATTTAAAGGAATGTATTGAAATCTCAAAGTTGAGGAAAAATGGGAAGATTGAAAATAATGATTTCTGTGCAATACTGATGGTACCAGGTAATCTCAAAACCCTGAAGGACATGACGCCAAAGATTGTCAGTTTTTTGCCAATTGTTTGAGAGTGTGACGATGAGGAAGGAGTACAGTTACTAACTCCTCGAAGAGAATGTAAGTTAGATGAATAGGTCATTATGCAGGGATGGATAATAATTAAAACAGAAGTTGCCCACAACAAATCCTGTCGATACTGCTACATCCAGTGGTGACGGCGTATTTGGCAGTACACAAGAAAAAGAAGTATGACATCATAGGACTGGGCTCCATTAGGAAGTTTCGTATGCACAATAAACAGAGAAAGCGCATTAATAAAATAACATGGCTTTAATGTCTATTAAAATTTGATGCTTTAAAGTAATTATGTTGTTAAAATCACCCATAATATCAAATAATGCATCAAGAAATTGAATCGAATTAAACGTATTCAAAATTTTTGATGAACTAACTGAGCACCAAACGCTGCCAGTAAACAATTAAACCTTTCACATCAAAATAACAATTGCTTAAAAAAATGTATTTAGTTTGTTTTTCATGTTTTTTAATAATTTGACTTCGTAAGACAAAATTAAGAGATACATTTCGAAGAGATACTTGATGTATTGCCGACAATCTTTGGTGCTGTGTGAAATATTATTTTCCCAGGTCAAACTTAATTCATCTATAATTTTACCGTTTCGACTATCAAAATTTCGAATCGAAAACTTCCTGCAATTTTCTAAGCATTTCAAAGAACCCTCCCTAGCAATCAATATCTAATTTATTAACACTCATAAGTCTACTCAAACAAATATCATTTCTTTTGTAACAAATAAGTTACTTTGCTACCAAAAAGTGGAAATCAGTTACAAAAAATAGTAGGTAATTACGATGATAGTAATAGTATAAAAGTCGTACACCCTTACGTTAATGGATTTCGAATCTGCGAATTGATGACTAATATGAAAATAAAGGAAGAAATAATTGGTAGGATGTTACTTAATATGACTAATAAGATAATACGATATAAAGTGTTAATATTAAGGTATGTTAGGATAATTAAATACGATTGTGTAAATATTCATTTTCTAGAGGAAAGTTACTACTTTCTGAGTAAATTATTCTTATGCAATCAGTACTGAAAGCAAAAAGCATATTTGATTGAATACATCACGCCATTTGCTGTTTTGAGAAATGTATGAACAAATAAATAGATCTGGAAACTTTCTATTATCCTTAATTTTACTGTCTGGTACATTAATTAAAATAATACGAATTTAAGTCTTGCTAATCTTACATCTTCATGTAACCTCCCAATATGCATGATTTTTTTAATACCAAAAACAATAAGTTTTGAATAGCTACATATAAAATATAAAAATTATTTTTTTAGATGAAATTTACAAAAAAAAATCTAACGTTCTAAATGCACGTATATTATGAATTAAATAATATCCCAATGGCACAAATAATATTATAACTAATCTAATAATTAATTGTAAAATTATTATTAGAATTTTTCTAATAAATTTACAACTAATAATTAAATAATTATTAAAAAAACTTTTTTAATGATATTTTAATAAAAAAATAAATAAAATTATAAATATTTTTTTATAATTTAAAAAAAAGGATTTAAATAACTACAAATCCTTTAAAAATAATAATTATAAATAAATCGATAATAATAAAATTATAAATAAGATAAAAAATAAATAAATTATAAATTCCTCAAAAAAACTATAAAATAAAAATGAAATAAAATTATAAATCCCTTTTTATCAATACATTCTTACGGGGAAAAATATTTTGATAATATTTTTTTAATTATCCAAAAAATATCTGTTATGATATTTTTCCGTTTACGGTTTAAATCTAATCCGAGTACCGTTAAAGCCATACTATATCGGTCTTTTCTACAAATATTTATTAAGAAAAAAATCTAAAAAAGGACTTTGAAGTACTGGTTGTTGCCTAAGTTTGAAAATCACAATTTTAACAATGATAATTGATTAAAATATTTGATAAAACGTCGAAATGGACTTGGCAATTAATTTTTGATGATATATAAAAGGCTATTGCAGTTCAGAAAAAAAATATATTTTTCAAAATTTACAAAACTTTAAATGAAAAAATTGTATGGCAATTCGTCCTTACGTATATTGCAAAATATTAAATAATTATTAACAATTTAAGTATATTTTTAAATATTTCTTTGGTTTGGAATTCCGATATGGTGATTGGTATATTTTTAAATATTATTTTTTAAATCCTTCAAAGATAATTTAATGAAAATTGCTTGATATTTCTTATTTTGAAATATTATAAAAAATTGTATTGTTGTGTCATTGCATCTCTGTACAGGAAATTCAAACCAAGCAGTGTAGTATAAAAGGTGACTTAATAAAAAATGTTCTAACAGCGAAAAGAAGGGAATGATGGAGAATTAAACAAAACCAAAACAGCAACACTCTAAAAAATTTCTTCTGATTTAGAATTTCAGATAAATTGAAAATATTTTTAAAAAAAATAATAAATAAATAAGTGTGCTTTTTATGACATGAAAATTCAGGACAAATTTAATTTTTCGTTTAGAGAAGATGTGGTTAAAAAATTCATCTGATTGACTTCATTTATGATCCTTTTTTCACTTTTTAGTAATTAAATTCAAATTTTTCCAATGCAATCATGACTTTGTATACAAAACGTACCTAAAAGGGTTTAATTTGTTTTTTGCAAGACAGTTAATAGATTTTTTTGCATAAATAAAAAAATATAACGCTTCTGAAATCGCATAAAATTTATCGATGGAATTGAGGCTGCTATAGCCTATTTGTAAAGTCTCGGGTGTGGAACAATAAGGTTCTAGATTCACACTCCGATTGCATTGAAGTATTGGCCGTGCTAGCTGGTTAATTCCGTCTGTTCCAGCATGTCTACGGATATTTACAAAGGCAGGGACAGCCCAGGTGTTATACTCGACGATTGGCCATGGTGTAAAATTTAGGGCCTACAATTTTTTAACATAGCGTTAAAGGCATAATCTCTTAGACAATCCGATGTCTCCTCTCAGGCACCATTCAAGTCAGTGCATCATTTTGCCGTTTATTTAATTATTTTCCTAAATTTTGACTGGTAACGATATGTAATTTTCCGAGAAAATTCAAAAACCCCAAAAAATTATAACGGTCCAGCAAAAATAGAGCATTCGCATTAGTTGGCTATAATCTCAAAATAGGTATATTAATTAGCAAATAAAATTAATCAAGAAATTGCAACTGATTACTAAGTCAAGATTTCTCGACATCACTAAAAAATGAAGGACGAAGGATAGATAGTCTACACTAATGGTGTGTCTAAATAGCATGGGGTTTCAAATGAAATAAAAATTAAAGTCAGTACAATAATCGAAGGTGGGGATTTTGTCACGATTTTTTTCCCTTTGAGAAATGCATCGTGAAGTAATGCTTTAAAGATTTCTCTTCAAAATGGAAAAAGATTGAAGAGTTAGCGACAGTTGATGCCACATGCAGAAAACTTCAATTTTCATGTGAAATAAAAATTTGTGAAATCGAACCAGTGTGTTAACCCTTAACACTCTCCTATCAAGCACTATTCAATGTAGTACAACGTTTTGTAGTCTTATTTAATTATTTTCTTAAATTCTAACTGGTAATAATAGTTAAGAGTGGTAAAATTAGGTAGATTAATTTTCCCGAAAAATTCACCTTAAAAAAATTTGTAAATATTAATTTTTCGGAGTAATAAACAAGTCCTCTTATTCGCTAAATAATTATGCATCGAATTACTTTTAGAAACATTAACGTTTAAGTGTTGGGAATTGGTCAAAATTCTCCTATTTTTATCGGTAGCATCTGCAGCTTATTCAAATTTTTCGAATCCAGTTAATTTGATGCAATTGCACAAGAGCAAAAATCTAATACTATATGCTAATAAGATGACTCTTATTAACATATTATTGAAGTTTTTTTGTTTGCTTATCGCCGCACTTGTGAATAAGACGGTAATGTTTGAGTTGTAGATTTTGAGATGCTGGTTGTTGTTGTGTGTGTTTAGGTAGATGTGGGTCCTTCGATAAGTATGCATTTCTTTTTCGTTCTGATTAGGTGAAGTAATCACTATATTAAATAAATTTCAAGCCGACGTCCTGTCATAAGGTTAGCGCGTCTTCTCCGTGATCTGGGCGTCCTGGGTTCGAGTCCTTGTTCCGGTATGGCTGTTCTTCTGTTCTATCTGTGAGATGTGTGGCTGTACTCTCCTGTAAAATGGGTTGTTCAAGCGAATGAATGATGTCGTACACTTGGCCCTAGGTGGTTCTACTAAAACAAAAGACACTCCCTATCCGCTTAAACCACTGTCTTCTTAGCAGCGGGTTTGTCCATGGCAAGTATCATAAGAAACAACAAATTAATTCAAGTTATCGTTTAATTGTCCTTATATGGATATCTTTCTTAGTAGATAAATGCAATTTACTAATTTAGGCCAAATTTATCTTAGCATTTAGTCTAAGGGACTTGTTCTTTAGGTTTACTTTAATTATTATTTAAAATATACGTCAATGGGTACATAAATGTGACCTACTGATCAAGGAATAGAGCTACTTTCTTTTCTTTTCCCATGTTAATTTTCTCTTGATACTTTGCTTTTAGGAGAGTAACTCTCGAAAATTAACAATTGAGAAACAAAAACGATTAAATTTCTGTGAATTTTAACCATCTGAATGGGACATTTATTAACAGTGAACACTCAAGTATTGTTTGCTTGAATTTTCAGAAAGAATCTATAAGCAAACCCATTGGATTGCTTATGGGTTAGAAATAATTACTTAATTTTTTTTAAGTATATAACGTTTTCAAAGTAGACTAAAAAGAATAAAGTAGTTTCTCTTAGAAAAATTTGAGTGGGGACAATAAATTTTCGCCACAAGCTGGGTTATGGAGTTATGAATTCTGTATGAGGATTATAAATCTGTATTGGGATAAGATAAATTATTTTATAGCTTTTAGTCCGCTTAAAGAATTTGATAAATGAGAAAAAAACTCTTAAATAATTATTTGCTGCTTTTTTGTCTTGCATATGTGACATTTTTTGATAATGTTCAACCAAATTTTGCGATGCTTTACACCCGATGACAAAATTTGTACCAAACAGATTATAAACCCAGTTAATATTTACATTGCCATCCAATTCTGAACTATCTAACTCAGTTCGAAGTTATTTACAACCGATTGCAAAATTTATATCAAACAAACTGAAAAAAAAAACATCTTAGAATGAGCTGCAAACCACTGCTGACAACGAATATTTGAGGTTTTGATCTTGATTTCTGATGTTTAATTTTTTACACGTGGAGAAGCTAAGGAATTCGAAAAACGAGCAGGTTGCTATTGAAGTTAGCAATTTGTTCTTCGAAAATGCTCTGTGCATTATTATTCTAATACAAAATCCCACAGGGGGACCTCATAATTAAGAATTAGAAGCTTCCACAATTCTCGAACTCCCATGGATACACGAAAAAGTGGAGGTTTGGCTCCTCCCATCTATGACAAGATGCACCTAGGGAAGGGTTGTACCGTGACCTGTGATGCCCTTTAGGGCTCAACCACAATTCTCGCCAATGTTGCTGTTATATATTATCCAAAAGTTAATGATGTGGTTTATCATAAGATAATGTTGCCTTAACTTTGTCATTTTGAAATAAATAAGGGACGCTTGATGTCGCATCATATGAAAATGAATTAAAAATGTAAATAAAAAAGTTTCTATTGTGCACAAGACCATAAATTACATATCTGTTAAAAAATTGCTATAGATAATATAAAATAAGAGATAGGGAAAAAAGACTAAGATAGTTTTATTTGGCATTTCAAAATTTACTATATTTAAAAATTTCAATAACTAAAATCACGTTTTTCCACATTTTCACTCCAGGTGTTTGACTAGCTGTCTTTGTGGAATTTCGATTCTTAATCCTTCAGTGCTGTGAATTTCTGTTATATGATCTTTGTCCTCAGAAAAAGAAATTGAATGGATTAATATCGCAAGATTTCTTTATCAATTTGGGAATGCTTAATCAGGGAAATCAAGCCACGTTCATTAGATTCACGTTTGAATCGCCTCTTAAATGTTTTCTGATATTTCGTTTCCCATAAATAAAAACAACTTTCATCAGCTTCACTGTGTGAGTTCATTTTGTTTGAAAATAAATAAATTTCCTTACTACGTTCCTATAAAATGAGGATAAGTGAAATCTTTGAACTAAACTGTGTGATTAATGACACAACATGGCGCCATGTAGGATATGATATCTGTTAACAAAAGGGAGGGCAAACTACTGCCTGCGCATAGAATTTTAATTTGCCGGTCCAAGATGAATAATAAGAAATATACATTTGTATATTTCTCCAGTTTTGTTCTACAAAATATAAATTGACGGAAATAACAATCGCTTTCAATCGGTAAAGTGCTAAAAGCGGAATTTCTTTGTTAATTGTAGCTGTATATTGGTGCCAACAAGTGTTATCACTTTCTTGGGAAGTAGACATACGGAAATCCAATATAGGTGAATTTGACCTCACGTATGGCAGACTGCGCATTTTAAGCTCCAACGACTTGTTTGATTTCCCGAGGTTAAATTCCATTTTAGTTCCATTCAAACAGAATTGCATATTTTTACCATGCCTACAGCGTCTTACCGTCTCGCCGTCAAGCTTTCGTCTCCCAGTTATGAGGATATACAGGATATGAGATCTGTAAGCACAAGGAGGGACAAACTACTGCATGCGGATAGAATTTTAATTTGCCGATCCAAGACGAATAATGATATATATATATATATACACACACAGTCGATTCCGGTTAATCGGACCACATCGGGACGCGATCATTTTGGTCCTAATAACCGGATAGTCCGATAACACGAACATGCCCTGTGTTACAAGACAAGACGTGCAATACGTAACATATTAAAATGTCATTATGACCTTTATTGTGTGACACACGCGTATGTCGAACAAACAAACTAGAACTACTGTTGCTTATGAACTTTATTCATTGAAAAATAAATTTACAAACAAATTCTTCGAAACGATCTACACGATACTCAGCATGCGAAACACAATAAAAAAAGTTCTTATCAAATTCCAGTCAACGTTTGAAGAACTTACTACCGAGTTGCCCGTTCTAAGAAACAAAATGCTTGCTCAAATCTCGCTGGTTCTTTTCCCTTTCGGACCTCCTGCTGATCACAGGCGACTTGTGGCTTCTTTTTCATCTTCCCTGCCACGTTCTTTGGTCCGTTTAAACGGAATTTTTGTCCAAATAAGCGAATAATATTAGGCTTATGTACATAGAATTGGTTTCGGTTCTTTAAGATTCGGTCCGAATAAGCGGCTGATCCGATTACCCGGTGGTCCAATTAACCGGATTCGACTGTATATATATATATATATATATATTATTTCCAGTTTTGTTCTACAAAATATAAATTGAAGGAAATAACAATCGCTTTCAATCGGTAAAGTGCTAAAAACGGAATTTCTTCGTTAATTATAGCTGTATATTGGTGCCAACAAGTGTTATCACTTTCTAGGGCAGCAGACATATGGAAATCCAATATAGGTGAATTTGACCTTGCATTACATAAGGCTTGAGAAAGTTACATTTTGAGTTCGAAAGTAGATTTCAAGATTTTAGTTCCATTCAAACACAATTGGATATTTTTACCATGCCTATCAACGTAAATTGTGAAGCAGTGAGATCAGATTTGCAGCTTGAGTTAATTGAGTTACAATCTAACAATCGTCTCAAGCAGTTTTTTCTTGAGTTTTACAAATCATCATCGAAAGTAAGTTACCCAAAGTTAATACCTCACACCTAGAAAATCAGTGCTATGTTTCCTTCATCCTACATATGTGAACAAGTGTTTTCAACAATGAACCATAGAAAGAATTATTTCCGAAGTAGACTGACAGATGAGCAATGCCTCATTCCGTAGAATCAGTACATCTCACTTCAAACCTCAATATAAAGAGCTTTTAAAAACGAAATTGCAATTGCAATCCTCTCATTAATATTTTTAAATTATAATACTTGTATATTGTTTTTAAAATTTTAGAAAAATTTATCTTGGGCCAAGATTTTTTATTTTTATTTCAGCTTCACAGTATAGTATTTCCTCAAGTGACAAAAGTCATGGGATAGCAATATGCAAATATACAGATGGCAGTAGTATCGCAGTGAAAAAGTATAAATGCGCAGTTTGTTTTCCAGAGCTTTCATTTGTGTTCAAGTTATTCATGTGAACAGGTTTTTCGTGATTATGGCGGCACGACGAGAATTAACAGACTTTGAACGTGGAATGTTAGTTGGAGCTAGACGCATGGGTCATTCCATTGCGGATATCGTTAGTGAATTCAACATTCCGAGATCCACAGTATCAAGAGTGTGCCGAGAGTATGAAATTTCAGGCATCACATCCCATCATGGACAGCGCAGTGGGCGACCACCCGCACTTAACGACCGAGACCGCCGACGTCTGTGTAGAATGGTCAATGTTAATAGACACGCAACTCTTCGTCAAATAACTGCAGGAATCAATGTGGGACGTACGAGGGACGTGTCCGATAGGACTGTGCGGCGAAATTTGTCTTCCTTGGGCTATGACAGCAGAAGACCGACTCGAGTACCTTTACTGACAGCATGACATCGCCTGCAGCGACTCTCCTAGGCTCGTGAGCATATCGACTGGTCCCTAGACCAGTGGAAAACCGTGGCGTGGTCAGATAAGTCACGATTTCAGTTGTTACGAGCTGATGGTAGAGTTCGAGTGTGGCGCAGACCCCACGAAGCCATGGACCCAAACTGTCAGCAAGGCACTGTTCAAGCTGGTGGTGGCTGCATAATGGTGTGGGCTGTTTTTCCATGACATGGACTCGGTCCTCTGGTGCAACTGAACCGATCATTGACTGGAAATGGTAATGTTCAGCTGCTTGCAGATCACTTGCAGACATTCATGGACTTCACGTACCCACTCAACGATGGGATTTTTATGGATGACAATGCGCCATGTCACCGGGCCAGAACTGTTCGCGATTGGTTTGCAGAACATTCCGGACAATTCCAGCGCATGATCTGGCCACCTAGATCGCCCGATATGAATCCCATCGAGCATTTATGGGACATCATCGAAAGGTCCGTTCGTGCCCAAAACCCTTGCACCATCCACACTTTCACAATTATGGACGTCTATACAGACAGCATGGCTCAATATTCCTGCAGAGGACTTCCAACGACTTGCGGACTTCATGACACGTCGAGATGTTGCACTTCGCCGGGCAAAAGGAGGACCGACACGATATTAACAGTCATCCCATGACTTTTGTCACTTCAGTATATATATATATATATATATATATATATTGAAAATAATAAACAAAAAAGATAATTCAGGGAAATAAAAGGAAGAATTCAGTAAGAAAGTCATGTTTCAATGACTTTCAGAATAATTTATACTTTCCCTAACATAGAATTAAAAAAGTGATTTGCTACCCGAATTTACCAGCCACCTGTAATTGGAGATTGAAATCTCCTATTTTTACTTATAAGTTGAGAGCTGCACTGTTATCTATAAGCTGCTGAATAATTGATCAGGAACAGATATTCACCAATGAATAATAGATAGTAAAATTATCTTAAAACCCCCAGTTCGAAAAATAGCTGCCATTTATACAGATGATACATTTTGCTCAGTAATCCCGTCAACGAATTGGGCTACAGATCATCTGCTGATAATTTTACACCTGTTCATTATAACTGAAATATAAAAGGTTTTTATATAATTATAAAACAGTAACATAACAGAACTTAAAGAAACTATTAGAGCTCTGAAAAACACAGCAGAAATACTTCAGTTGTTTTAGATAATAGCTTCACGCACATTTTAACAATTCTATATTTAACGCCGTTAAATACTTTTCAAATTATTTTTTTAAAAAATTGATTAAAATATTATGATTTTAAATAGCATAATTGAATGCTAATAATAAAAAACTACAATTAGTAAGGTATTACTTTGTATATTTCGAAGTCTTATTTAAATATGATATAATATATACTGGAATAAAATTTTCAAACCACGTAAAAACTAAAGAAACAATGTTATCATCTAGTATTCAAATGCATATGTATAACTAAAATATGATAGAATTTTGTGTAATTACAAAGCGATAACATAATATTACTGTGAATAACACAGGTTGGTTTAGTAATACTAACTTCCCCTTTTAAAGAAACAATAGGGGTATTTTTAGAAAGGACCGTGTAATTTTGAACCGCGGTCAGATGACAAGGAAGAAACCGAAACTGACACCCAAGTTTTTTTGTAAAAAATTGGTTAAAATATTACGATTTAAAATTGTCTAATTGCTTATAAAACCCTCGCATAAGAAATGCATTATTTTAAATACTTTCAAAGTCTCATTAAATTTTGAAATTATATACATAAGCGAAAAAATGTTTAAAATATGTCAAAGACACGCGACTGAAAAAACAATTCATATTATCTAATATCCAACTGCTCTTCCTTCTGCAAGACGCTAACAGCATTCCAAATGAAAGTGCTTCTGATATATGCTATACGAACGTGACTTTATTGAATCCATTCTTCTGAACTAAGGTTTTGGAAGATAATAATTAATAATGATGGATATTTCTCAAAGAAACGAAGTTCCGGCATGGATATAGACGCCTTCGCATAAATATAGCCTTACTTTATTAATAGTAAGTAAAATTTGTCTCATACAATCAATATTCAAACGATATCACGAACTGCACTATATTTATTGACCTATGTTATATGAATTTGTATAAACTCTTTTAACTCTTTCAATACCAGTTTTTTTTTTTTTTTTTTTTTTTCAAAATTAAGAAAATTTTGGGTTTTAATAATTAAAAAAAAAGATAAATAGCTATATTCTTTTTTTTTTTTAAAATTAACAATTTAAGGTGGGTCTTATGTATGCCAGTTGTCTTTTTAATTGAACACATGTATCTCATTGGTGTTGAGGTGACCATATGAAATATAGTGAAAAGTTGAGTTTTTAGTTTTCATAATACTTTAAAATAATTTTATTGCAAAAAAGTTCTTATCAATGACATATCCAACATTATTCATGGCACTTCTTTGCATGATACATGGTAAAACAGTTATTGCGGAATGCAGTTTTACTCATGGCACATACAGTTTTCGTTCGCTTTTCATTATTTCTATTTCGTTACTAAGATGTAACTAAAAATTACACTAACATGCAAATATAATCACATAAAATCACTGGGACATGCACTTCAATAAATTTCTCTCTTTCTTATCCCTTCAAAAGATTTAAAAATATCAGGGAGACATATCTCTCTATGGGGGACCAAAGGGTTAATGAATTCATTCCATATACTAGACCACACCACCACCTGTACTTCTAGAAGAATGGTTTAGTTGAATTTAATAAAAGAAAATATTTGCTAAATATTTTTCAAGTAAAATGCGAGTGCAGATTGTACATTCATACGTATCCGACCTAATGTTGCCCTATAACAAAAAAGGACGAATAGACCGGAGCTCTGTTAACTCATTTGTTTGCTCACCAATACCAGAAGACAAAGATTTTATAACAAAATCTACTATTATAATACTATTTTCTCACGTCTTACTGAGTTTTAGGGGACTGCAGTGACCTGATGGTAAGTTCTCGGCCCGTGATCTGAGTTTCAGGTTCGAGACCCGATTCCACCGAAGAACCGTCGTATAAGGGGGTCTGTTGCACGTTAAATCTGCCAGCCCAAACGTCCTCCCGCTGGTGTGGCCTGATGTGGAGAGCGGAATGTCAGCTCATGTGTCGTCTTCGTCATCTGAGCACAGTTCAAAATTACGAAGTCCGTCCCCAAACAGCCTTAGAGTTGTTTTACAACGGGACGTTAATATAACTAATCTAAACTAATAGTAAGTTCTATGCCCTTTATGAATCTCAAGCCACGTAGAATGTGAATTGGTAAATTATAGAAGCAGTTTCCGGTAACGTGTCCTGTGCAAAAGAATCTGCACTGTAATTTATATATGCTTAAATACTGCACTGCACGTTTTTAGAATAAAAAGAAAAGTTAAAGTACTGTTCACATTTAACACAAATTCTATAATACTTAATTAGATGTAGGAAGCATAAATAATATATTAGCGTAAATAGTAGGAGGTCTAATTCTTAAGAAAACTGGTATTATTTTTCATTGATAAATAATTACACAGATATGAAAAGGTAACCTTGAGATTTAAAACTTAGTTTTAAGGCTTTGAAATTTTTTAATAGATGACTTAATAGACGCCTTGTCTTCCTTATTTAATTTCAATAAAAGAAAACAAAACCGGATAGTCGCAAACTGGATACTCGGGAGTGTACTGTAGATGCTTTTTTCTGCAGGACTGTCTTATTTTATTTGTCACAGTTAAAGTTTTATCAGACACAAAATTATGTCACATTTCTATTCCCGTCTTTATCATTTACAACAACAGGACCTTTATTAAAATATATTTAAAATATAGGAATTCGTTTTCGTGTCCGTTTCTGAGCATGCAACAAACGCGGAGCGTCTCTGAAAATATCGATCTCGTAGACTCCCTGTCTGTTGGAAAATCTCACCTTCACAAATAAGCTTCCACTGGACACATCGGCTTCGATTCCGTCCCCCTGAACACCGAGACCGTCATTTCTACCACGTGTCTACGTAAATTGCGTAAACATCTAGGAGTTAGTTTCATTCATCAACAAGTGAGATTTCCCAAATAAAGTAACTCCCATTCAAAACGGAAAGCTAAATAAGTCTTATTTAATAGTTCATTAGTGAGAAAAAACGGTGTGCTTTTTTATCGTTCAGTATTTTATTTTCCCAAGATCCCGAAGATCTTTTCAGCCCGCTTTGAGATTCAATCGATACTCCTTTCGTGTTTCCGTAGACTCGTGCCCGTGACGTCACAGGAAAAAATTTATTGGACGATCGGTGCGTGTGTATCTCAAGGTCAAAAAACGATGTTACATAACATACACCGCAAAAGTTTGACACGTGTAGGAGAACGGACGCAATGTTTTGGCAAAAATCGCCGGTCAGGGTGAAATTGAGAAGGAAAATAGGCGATATCGAGTTTCCTAGAGGCAACCCTTTCAATTGTTTTGGTGCGTGATTGTATTCGGCGGCTGCCAGCCAAGGAAAAGATCACCGAGTGCAACCAGGGTTATTGTTAAATTTTAGGGGTATTGAGATAATAGATAGGTAACATTGTTTGTGGAGTCGGGGCAATGAAACTCACAGACAGTTTATGGTTGGACAAAAAATAAAGATTATTTCAGTTGGGTGTCTGGTGGAATTAGTGAATTTAAAAGAATTTTCCTAATGTTTTGATAGAAAATAAGTAAAACATTTTAACTGTTTTGAAATCTTTTATTTAAAATTATATTACATATCATCTTAGAGTTCAAATTGAAATATAGATTTGCTGCCACTTGGTAATTTTGATTTCAACAGCTGATCAGAAGCATCTATGTAAAAGATGTGGATTAAACTTTTCAATGGCCTGTAGACAATATAAAACTCGTGAATCATTTCATTCTCAAAACTTTCAAAATATTTTTTTTTACTATAATTTAATCTTAAACTAAGTAGTTTTGAAAGCAAATGTTGACAAACTAAAATAGCAAAATGTTTTATTCTAGATACCTTTCTAAAACATTAAGTTTCAGTATTTTTTTTTTTTTTTAGAATTATAAAACATATTTAAAAAACGCAAATGGTAATGAATTAGAAATTTAATTAGAATAATGTTTTAAAATTGTCTTAAACAGTACTTGATTTTAATTTAAATAAGTTTGATTGCATGATATTTGTGCTTAAATTATAATAGAAAATTAAACAATTTCTAGATGCTGGAAAATAGTTCGAATTTTGAGCCTTTTTTAACCGTGCCACTTAAATGCCGGAGCAATGAATAGTTTATTTTTCTCTATTTAATTATTCAACTCTTTACATAAAAAACATATTAAAATAAATTGAAGCGGGGGGTGTCTTTTCATCCAAGGTAAGGTTCCTCAATTAAAATATTATGCTACCAATCTATACTAGAGAAAAAAACTTTTAGATCAATGTATCCTAAACGGATTATTTAAAATAAAAAAAATAAAACATTTTAAGTACATGCCATAATTTCTAATTGATTAGGTTTAAAAATACTTTTGTAGTTTCAAGCTTTGGTTTCAATGTAACTTTTAGCTTCAGTGCTAGCAGGTCTATTATTTTCCCAGCGGAATCAAAATGCTGAGTTGACGAATTCTTTTTTAAAACTGTATATGCTTCTAATACTTTTTAATGGTCTCACTATTTCCTACTTTCTGTCATCCTAATCTATCCATGTCCAATCAACTGTTTAAATAATCGCGCTAAGATTATAGTCGCAGGGACATGGAGAGGCGTTGTTTTCCTAATCGACATGTTGAATTGTTCTCATTATGGCTTTGACTAAGAAAACTCTTCCAAATATAGAAATTGGACAATTTTCTTAAGATTATGAATAATAAAAGTAATTCAGAACTTCTATGGATCTTTCTTCATATTGTGTGTAACATATATGTTAATCAATTATATTCATACATGAAATTTTTACATTATAATGATATATTTAATTTTAGTATATCTTTGGCGAAAATAAATTGAAGTATAGGCATATACATTATATTAAATTATAATGCAAAATTTTATCATAAAAATATCATAATGAGTCGCTAATGTTACTCATGCCATAATTTTGAGAATTCATGGTGCTTCATAATTATGGGCAAAATCTGTTTTTTGGAAGGTGGAGAGGTTTCTGTTTCATTTCTTTTAAGTATTCGGAATTTTTTTTCTTCTTATTTCCTTAAATTATTTAATGGTAATGAATACAAATAGCCTTTTAAAATTTGTATTTGTTTTTCCCAGTTTTTGGAACTACACCGAATATCTTGCGGTACTATACTAACATTCCTTCACTCTTTTTCCGAAGACTAATGGCTAGCATTGAAGCTACGTATTGATTTGTTGATTATTAATGTATTTTTATCAACTTATTTAATGTCGGAACAAAATTTTAAGTGAAAGTTCACTCGCACACATCACTTATAACGTGATTTTTTTTAATAAATTTTCAGCAGTTTCAATTGAAATTGGAAATCAAAGGATTTAAAAAAATGTTTACTTTTATTTTTAAAAATAAAAATGTAATGTTTTTAAGATTATTTTTAAAAAGTAATTTTTAAATTATTTTCGAATTTTATTAAGTCAGTTTAAATTTATAATAAACATTTCCTGTTTTGAAATGTTTCATAACAGCGAAGTAAATGTGCAACAAAAAAATATCGTATCAGAAAATAGATCTTTTGACACAGTAATGTTACACAAGGGATAAAAGCTTGAAGATTGGACGAACTTAATCACAGCATGCAAAAACTATAGGTTTAGTGCAGAATTATCCGGCATTTTAGACGATATTATCAGGCGTTCATGAACATTATTATGAAAAAGGAAACATAAAAATTCAGCAGTAAAGTTTCTACGCATCCACCATATATTTAAATTCAACGATGGTGGAATGGTCCACATTGAAGTTGTCTGCCAGTTGTCAAGCTTCCATTCCCTTCCACGATCGCTAAAAGTGCCTGATCGTCGAAATCCGATGGTCGACCTCTCCTTGGTCTATCTTTCAAGCTACTGCCGCCAGATTTGAAACGGATAAATCATGTCCCGGCATCGCTTTTCATTGATTCTGCCCGAAAAGATCGTTGGGATCGCGAAATAATAGTGCTGTTTTCTGTTTTTTCTCAAAATGGTACAGCATAATATGACGAATATGAGTATAGTAATCGACATGCATTTTTATATTTTGAAATATTTTCATTCATAAATTTATAAAATATTGTAAATTTTGATTAAAATATAGCACGTCACAGAAACGCCTGATAATTACGTGCCAATTCAATAATAACTGATAATAAATAATTATAATTAATTGCACATGCGAAGATTAATATTTTTATGTCTTTTACACAAATGCACAATTTCTATAAGCCTTTCATGAAATTTAACTTCCTTCAGGACAAGATGGATGTCGTGGTTGTAAAACTATAAGATAATTAAAAATTGTATCTTTCTAAAATATTATCACATAAAAATAATCTTTGAGCTCAAATTATTAATTTTTTTTTTTACTGATATCCATTTCTTATGCATACAAATCAGTTTTCTCTAATTTTAATATATTTTTGTACTTAACTTGTAACAATATTTTTAATGTTATTGACGAAATTTACACTAATTTCATTGCTCTATCAAATGTTCCAATCACATAGTACTTTTGTCAATATTAAATTTAAGGAAAAGTTTTTTTTGTACATAATAAGCGGAAGTATTAGGTTGTTCGGAAAGTAATTTCGTTTTTTCCCGACAGAGGATTTAATTGTATTTTTCGCACCCAATTTCCTACTTAAACCGCAAAATCATTTTATGTTTTAAGAGCTGAGATAGCAAGGCTTGAGTGTGAAAAAGTGCAGCTGATTCTTCGCAGTAGTTTTTGGATGGTGCCCTTTTAAATATGGAGAGCAATAAACAGCATTTTCGTCATTTTTTTCTTTTTTGCTATATAAAAGGTAAAAATGCTGTCAAGCCAGAAATAAATTAGCCAATATGTGTGGAGAAGATGTGTTAACAGTACATCAGTACCAGAACTGATTTGCAAAATTTTTCCTTCAAATGAGGAAGCCAAAAACCACCTCGATCAGTTTTTTTTACAGCAAAGACCAAAACTTTTATGAGCGTGTAATCATGTTACTACCAAAAATATGGCAAAAGGTATTAGACCAGAATGGCAATTTTATAATTTAATAAATAATTTATTCATTAAACGAAAGTTTCTTTTCATTTTGACAAAAAAAAAAAAAACGAAATGACTTTCCGAACAACCCAATAAAATATCCATTTCCGCTTTTATTTTTATTTCATTGTATGTACACTATTTAAATTGAATTCTTTTATATCATATCTGTCAGTATTATCATAAAGAAAGTGAAACTTTCATGTTAATATTCTTTATTTTTTATTAATAATTATATCATAGAAATAATAATTATACCGAATTTCAAGACATTAGAGCTTCATGCGTTCGTCTAAACTAGTTTCAATTAATTTTAATCTTTTCCTGAACTTACAAATTATAATCGCTATTCCAAATTATGGTGTATAAGTGCTCATGAATCCTCTACTCTTATTCATGTAGTCTTTTGAGTCTTCAAGTAATCTTGTTCACTTTCACTAGGATAGACAAAAATATTTCCTATGCATTGATATTATATAAATTTTCAATTAAAATCAACAAAATAGCAAGTACCAAATCTTGCCTAGTTTCCAATTATTATAATATTTAGTCTTTATATGTTTCGTTCACGAGAAATTAAAATTTAAAATATATCCTTCCCAATTCAAACTCAACTTTGTTGTGCATTGTGAAATAGCTAAAATTAAGAATAACTCTTTTGTTAATTTTAATAATTACAAGCAGTTTTTCGTATTTTTTTCTCTGGTAAAATAATTTCAATTCTTTTAAAATATAAGTAATAATTTCAGTTTATCTAGGGTTAGTAAGAATTATTTTTTAATTATTCGAAATCATTTTTTTTTATTTCACTAAGCTTTCACTAATTCAATAAAAAATATAAAACATTAGTTGATAAATCGTCGTATATTAAGATTAGAATAATTTCCATGAGTATTATTTGTAATATGGAAACTACTTTTGTGTAAAATATTATAATATACAAGATCAGCTGAATTTTTTAAAGTTAAAATGAAAAAAAATATTGCTTGAACCATAGGATTTTTAAACACCCCTGGTACCTTATTTCTTTCATTGTTATATAAATAACTCAAATTTTTTGCACAAATAGTGAAGTTTTAGAAAAGTTTTACAATTAAACTTTACTTAATAAATGAGATTAATTAAGAAGTAATTTCTTATTAACCGAAATGTAGAAATAAACCGAATCCATATATCTAATATAAATTGTTAATCGTCTTTTATCAAGTTTTTTAAAATTGTTCTTTCGGAATTTTTTTAAAAATATGTATTCATGTTTATATATACATATTACCGTTCTGTCGCTTTTTTAAAATTCTCGTCATTTGACTTTCTAAATAGTTATCAATTGCTTTATTATTTAAGACCGAAAACACTATAACCCTCTTTATTTAACCATTCCATGCCAAATCCTGTTTGATTCGGATAACTGAAGTAGTATTTTGAACTTCTTTCAGATAACGAGAATCACACCTGAGGATCAACATCAGCTCTCTAAACTTCCACACCATACCGAAAAGAAACCAGTGATGGATTTATTTATCAATACCTTTTATTGTAAAGTAAGTAATGCATACTTTTCACGTAAAATAATTAAATTTCCAATCACCAATAATTCTTTTAAAGGGTCCCTACTTACACTTTTGCTTAGTTTCTAAAATCTTTTACATCTTTGTGGCATTAAAAATTAACTTTTTGTCAGAGAAGATTGAAATTTCTGCTCTCAAATGAAGAATTCTCAAAGAAGAAACATAATTACAAAGCTCATCAAGAAGAATAAAACCAAAGAAATGCTCGAAAAGGAATAAATACTTTAATTGTACTACAAAAATTAGAAGTTATAGCTTCAATCATGTTATGATCTTAAGACAACTTTTTTTTTATTGTTAAGAAGATTAATGGTTAGTATTTAAGTAGAATTTTTCTCCAACAAAGTTCAGAGCTAAAAACATTTTAGAAGATTAAATATCCGTATTGCGTTCCCTCTCGCCAAAGAAGCGTGAACGGAAATTAATTTTCAGTACAAAACATCCCCTGTAAAAGTACTTCATAATGATCTTCCTAGCTTCACAGCAATACCGAGTTGTGGTATGTGAAATTCGAAGAAGAACTTATTTAGAAAAATTCTGAAAGAACAATAATCCTTCGTTTCCAAATTAACGACGAAGATTAAAAAATTTTTTGTGAGATAATTTTGTAATTTCTTAAACATCATGCACTCTGAATCATCGTCATCAAAAATCTGTTTGATTTACTACAGTGCAATTAAATTCGTCAGATTTAAGTTAGCAATTTTTTTATTATTATCTGAAAATGCATAATGCGTAATTATGAAAGATATTAAAAAAAAGTTTGAAAATCTTTTGAATTATTCTGCTAAGATAGACGCGAATGTGTTATTTCTAGCTATAATTAGATACTTAAGGCAATTTTTGCTTTTATACTATGGCTTGTTATTCATCTGTGTCTTTTATAGTATTATCTTCAGTTTTTTCTCCATCAAAATCTCCGTAAGTTATGATTTTTTCCCCTTTCGTTTCAACAATTTAGCAATGGAAGATTATTAACAAACGTTTTGCTAATCGGCTTAGCATTTGTACAGCTAATTGGATGATATTATGCATTGTAAAAAACTATCTAATATCTGAAGTTTGATTTGATCTGTAATTGGAATTTTTTTCGTGTTTTGCTTAAATTTGAAGTAAACTTTTGGAAAATGATACCTTTAAACTTAAGAAGATTATTCTCCAAATGGGATTAAAATCATTCCGGATCTTAGGTTCCAAACTTGAATGAATCTGTAAAATCCCATCGTTTCAATTGTTTTTGTAACAAATGAAAAAAAAAAAAGCAGTCTTCAGTTCATTCTATCAATTAAGGCTGAAGCATTTAACTGTTCAGGAGGAAAATATGCTTTACCGTTTTAGTTTCACATAAACATTATAATTATATATTAATTACTACAAAATAACCTTCTTAAATAATTTTTAAAAATTATAAAGTTGGTTTAAATATCTCAGCTTTTGATGCAAGCATTTTTAAAAACGTTCACATTAATTTAAATGCCAGTTGATTCTGAAATTAAATGAAAGGCAAATTAGTATAGCCAATTTTTATTCGATAAGGCTTGAGTGATTTTAGATTCTTAATCTTGTTTGCGTTCAAGATACAAAGAATCTTAATAAGTATTATGAATTGTTAAAAAAAAAATGGTTTTAAAGAACCATTTTTGGAATGTATTTATCATTTCAGAAAATCGGTTTTGAAAATAAAAGAAGGTTTTTGAAAGACTTTATTCCTTTTTTAAATTTCATTTTTATTTTAATATTAAAACAATCTAACTAGAAAATAAACAAGCAAATTGATAATAAATTTAAAGATAGCTTAATAAACTTCTGAAACTCAAGAATACATAAAAATTCGGCATTTATCTGTGTTTCTTTTTATGCAAGATTGAAATTGATATTGCTGAATATACTAATAAAAATAAATAATATGAATATATTTATTATCGTGTGAGAAAATGATGTTGCTTTCGTTTGAGGATTTTGAAGCCTCAAAATGGGTAAGTAGCAAATTGTCAATTTGTCGTTTTTGAAGCATCCATTTTTCACTTTTAGGGTTATTACAAAATATTGCAGAAGGGTGCCACATTTGACGACTTATCGCCAATTAAAATTACAACTCGATTTCCAAATTATTCATTTTCTGAGTACTTGCGAATTGTGGTAATTTAACTCATTAACCTGTTTAAAATAGTTTTGAAAGAATTATTGATTACGCGTGAATCAGTTTTTAGAAAAGCAATGGGTTTCTTTCATCTCAAAATCGGTTGAGTTCCGAAACTTCCTTCAGCAGAAAATGAAAATTTTATATACAGAGAGGGAGCGGGGATAGAAATCATTAGAAAAGTCACGTGATTGTTTAAACTGGTTAACGGCTTAGTTAATTTAAGACAAATAATGACTTAAAAATAATAATGCTTTTACGTTATAACTTGAAATTTGCGATCTTTGATTTCATTTTTAATATTTTTTTTTACTTTTCTTTTAGTGTCAGTTACTTAACTGCTCAGCTTTTAAGAGTGATTAAAGCGAAAATAACTTTTATAGAGACATCTGTTTTTATGGATACAAAAATAACAAAAAAAATCGCTTATTCGGGATGAATAAAACGTAACTGCCAATGGACATTTAAGAAACGGATACAATTTGAGATAAAACAAAGTAAAATTAATGTGTTATAAACACATAAAGCCTATCGAAAAAAAATATCGCATTAAAGTAATGATAAATTAGGAAAAGGTAAAATTTTATTTAAAAATATATCTTACTATCCCCAAAATATTCTATAGTCACTTGAAAAATAGTTATAGAATACTCAATGATTATGAAAAAATAAATTAAAACTGTAAATTATTTTAAATCTTTTCTTGTTATTTATATTGTTCTTATAATTTTAATGTTCTTATAATTTAAATGTGCAGGAGTTTATTTAATGTTCATGACTTCTTTATGTTTAAACTTCGTTTTTACACTGTAAGCATGGATTTGTAAATATTTGCAATTTGGCGTTAATACAATCAATCTTAATTAATGAATATGAAATGAAAGTGTTACCTAGTTATGAAAATGATTAACTGCTTGAGTTTTACATCAGTTTAATAGTATTCATATTTGAGTAAAATAAAATGCTCAAAGTTAAAGTTTTGGATGGGTTTGGAACTGAAAAATGGTGGTTGTGAAAAATGTATTAGAAAATTGCTGAGATATATTTTTGGCAACATTACATTACATTTTAATTAAATGACCCACTATGACAAATTATAGAAGTGAGAGTAATTCTTATCAACGTTTAAACCGAATTGCAATTTTACTAACTCAAATCTTAGAATAGATATTATATGTTAATATAGATTTTCTTTTTTTTTTCAATTGTTGACTGAAGTTTACAGATTCAAGTTCATTCAACTGAAACATTCGTGTAAAAGATTGAACCTAAAATATTCAACTTTTTGTAACCTAACAAAATTTCAAAATACTAACAGAATTTTTTGTAAATTTTTCTTACAAATATTCCACAATATTCTTGAAACTTTTCGCGACAGGTGATTAAATGGTAAATTTCAATCGATTATAAACTTTTTTTTTTATTTTTGCATGCGGAAATTTATGCAAAAGCATTATGGTGCTGAAAATTTTCTTAATTAATTTAATTTAAAATAGCCAAAACATATGAAATACAAATATTAAAATATTTACTGCACTTTGTTGAAACTGTAAAATAACCCCTTAATTTAAAAATTATTTTGAGGTTTCATGTTATTTAATTATTTTTAAATTTCTCTATTTATAAAAGTCGTTGAAATGTAACATTCAAAATACAATATTCCAGTCTATAAACAGATATTTCAGTTGCCATTCATAATATTTAATTAAATTTTGTATCATTCTTCAACAATTATAAATCAAAATTGCTTTTTGTAGTTTTTGAGAATCGCTTGGAATAATATGTAATTTCATTAGAAGTTAAAATCAGCTTATACAGCAGATTTTAATTTTAATCCAAAATTTGCAAAGAAAATATATAATAGCATTTTATATAAAATTATATTTTGCCTTACAAATAAAAATTTTAAATAGTTTGTCTCTGATCGCTTTTAATTTCTGTCTGTAAAATTAAATATATATTTAATTTTTCGCTGGTGACAAAACCTCAAATCTTGCTCAGAATTAATTAAATATAAGAAAGATTTTTATGAAGTTTTTGAAACAGTTAATTAAGCATGGATTTTTTTCACTATGAAATATGAATTGTATTTTTCTATTGAAATATTTTCTGAGAAATACTTATATATTAGTTAGTTAATAATATATATATAGAGAGAAAATTTATAAAACATTAAAAAAAATCTCAATTTAACAGCTAAGTGAGCGATACAAATTTAAAAACAAATTAAATTGTTGGAGTTATTTTGCTAGATAATTACTTCATCATATAAATCAAAAAAAAATATCGGGATAAATGTTTATACTACTTTCCATTCTTTTAAAATAAAACATGATTATTGATAGAAACTGAAAATCATTTTTAAATGTGAATCGATAATACATAATATCGATAGTTTCGTACCTTTCATTTGTGACTTCTTCTAAAAGTATCATTTTGATGAATTCGCTTGTCAGAAAAAATTATACGATACTAATTCATCTTATTATTCTAATTTGGCTTTATCTGCTGAAAACTATTCCAAGATATTATCTGTACTTTATTAATGGAATGATTACGCTAAACGATTTTATGATTTTAAAATTAGATAAAAATATGTAATTAAATATAATTTGTATTTAAAGATCCTATCCTATGCTTTCTATATAATTATTTCATTTGCTTAATTATCATGTAAAAGCAATTAAATAAAATCAGGAAACGTTAAACAACATATTATATTTAACGAAGAATGTTTGTAAATATTTGCTCTGCAGAATTCTGTGTTTGATAATGGAAGTTGAAGCAATTGAATTTTTTTTAAATTTCATCATCAGTCATCAAGGTTTACATGGTATAATATTTTATTTCTAGAAATTTTGTATTGCCATGCAAGATGAATGATTGTCACTGAAAATTTTAAACATGGCATTAATATAATCACCGCGCATGTGTTTTATAATGTGTCTTATGTCCTAATAATAAAATACAAAACGACTTTGTTGTGTCCTCATGATGAATGTGTCCTACTATAACTACAAAAAATATTCTACGAAATACAATGACATTTATCTTTAAATTCATGCATGCAAAGTGTTTATCAAAGTATCTAGATACTTTTTGGTCTGTCGCATATCTAGTAGATATGATTTAGCTAGTTTAGTCTTAAAAAAATTACTTTGTAGCATTCATAACTTAAGATGTCATTTTCTGTTTATTTATATCCAATTTATTATCTCATCCATGATCGATTTTAATATTGGCTCTCAGATAACAAACACATTTTTTAATATGTCATAGAATTGAATAAATGTATTTTCCTTCTGCGATATTATCAAATACCTTTTGTGGTGCTCTATTCATTTTCCTATTATATGGAATTGATAAATTATCCTAAGATAAATAATTTTGATAAAGTGCTACGATTTGGTTTTTTGATGTAATGGATGATCATTGTGCGATTTTTATTTTTTTATGTTTTGTTAAATTATCCGTGAAATGGCTTATATACAGAAAGTTTTGCTCGTTTTAGAAAAAGAAATTTTCAGCACGTGAAGCTCTTAAATATGTTAGATCGTGTTTCCCAAGGACTTCTATAGTTCTCTTGTGTCGTATTGGATATTCTTTTTCATATAAATGCATCCAAAACTGAAAAGTATAATCATTTAAGTTATTGCTTTCGTTTATTTTGTAGGTTTTCATACCAAAGGTAATCTCAAATTCTTAGCAAAACATAATTCTTTATGCTTTTTTTTATTTACGTAAAATATTTTAATAAAACATTCAGGCTTGTTATTCTTCGTAATATTATATTTTTTATCCTTTCTATATTTCACAGATGTTCAAGATTTTTAAAAAAATGACTAATCAAAAGCGGATATGTGGATTTCCGCTTTGAATTGATTGGTATTATTCTTTGTCCACAAGTACTAATCCCTAAATCTCTACTTTTTAAATTCCCGATCACAAATAAAAAGGTGTTTTTTTTAATATAGAAGAAAAGTAAAGTTAGAATATTATCTTTACTTTTTTTAACATAGAATAAATAAACGATTGTGTAATATAGAATTCTTCTTATCATAATATCTATAAACGTCTAGAAGCAAGCATTTTTGAGTTCTTTTTATGCCATTTTGTGGATTATCCGCGTAATTCTTTTATCCATGATTGCCAGCCCCAAACCCTTTCAGGATAATTTGGAATTTACTATGTACTTCTTTGCAAGAATATCCTTAAAGAAGATAACATTCGTTTCATTCTAATATTTTTAACGTTGGCATCTATCAATATAGCGTAATTGTTCACTTCATTTACGTGATAAACGGAAAAAATTGCAAAAAAGCCGTAATAACAGAAAGATCTTTACAATTTTTTCTTCTTTATTTTCAACATTTATTTTGCACTTCTCTACATCTTTATAATAACGTTTTTTGTCAAAATCTTTTAAATATTCAGCAAAATTTGCAAACATTTTGATTCAAATAGAGGTTAAAAGATAAAATTGCAATTGCCATCAAATATGAAAGACTTGTCTGCATTGAATAAATTTTTTTTCATGGAGACATCAGATTTACAGTTGTAATATATATATATATATATATATATATATATTATATTATATTTATTGAAAACTTAAACATTAATCATATGCAATTTCATCTTGCTTCTATTTTATAATGTTAAAAGCCTATAAAACTAAACAATAAAATGGAAAAAAATCTTATAAAACTAAAGAATGCCTACGCTCACTTAGTACATATAGTTTATAATCATGAAGAATTTCAATGGCACTCTTTTCAAACAAGTAGACATTTAATCGAAGAATAAGACACAACTGGCCAATTGTAAAATTGTTAGGAGTTTCCAGAATTTTACAGCAAATATTATTAACGCAAAATGTAGAAATACCCTTATTTAAAAGGCATCCGACATTTGTAGGATTAATTTGTTCTGTTTATCTTCTTAAATGCCATGAAACTAATGTTTATTTAGAAGTTAGAGTTTTAGATGAACTGTAAACACTAACTGAAAAGCTGATAGTTGAAAATGACCTAGTTTATAATCTTGTTTACATGAACCATCATTAGTTTAGAGCGCTGTAAATTATGTACAAATGTTTTGTATAATGGATACTTTAAATCAAAACTTAATCGTTATATGTTAATAATTGTTTTATATTCATGTTAAAGACGTATACAACAAAACTCTAAGAGAGAAAAAAAAGATATGTTATATATATAAAGAATATCTCTGTGAATTATTTCATCTAAATAGTATGTAACCATGAAGAACTTTTAGAAGCTCATTTTTCAGATTAGTGGCGATTTAACAAAAGAATAGTAGCAATTTGGCGATTGTAAATTGTTGGGAGTTTCTAGGATTTTAAGGCAAATATTATTAGAGCAAAATATCGAACTGTCCTTAATTAAAAGGTATGTGATATTTGTAGAATTTGTAGAATGTTTATCTTTTTAAATTCTCTAATAATTCTATGAAACTGACATTTATTCTGAAGTTTGTGTTAACTGTTTCTCTTAAATTGTACCTGGAAAGCTGCATTCTGTGAACGTAGTGAAATGCCACCTAGTTTTTAATTTTATTTGCATGAATTTAATACACTGTTAATCACGTGCATATGTTTTACTTACTGAATATTTAAATCAAAACTTGATTGTTATATGTTAATATTCAAGACCAGCACATCAAAACAGTCAAAATCGAAAAAAGATGTCACATAAATAAAGAATATCTCTATTTATTATTTCATCTAAATAGTATGTAACCATGAAAAACTTTTAGACACTCATTTCTCAGCTTAGTGGAGATTTAATCAAAGAGTAGTAGCTATTGTGTGATTGTAAATTGTTGGGAGTTTCTAAGATAGTAAGGCAAATATTATTAGACCAAAATATCGAACCTCTCTTATTTAAAATGTATGTGACATTTGTAGAATTAATTATTTAATGGCCCAATAAACGGCCATAATGTTGAATGCAGACACAATATGCCATAGTGTTAATTAGTGACAAAGGCCGATTTCTGAATAGTGTCTTCTCAATCTTCACAACAAATCCTGTCGATACTGCTTCGTTCAGTGGTGGCGGAGTGGTCGTCTATATACAAGAAGAAGAAGCATCTTCTCAATGAAAGAAAACACACTTTCGTAATGATAAATAAATGAGAAATCTTCAATTTGTAATGGAATTCTGATAATACTAAAAATGAAAAATCAAAGGTGATAGCCAACACTAAACTTAAATAACTTACGTAAATAGATGTTGTTGTATTGTAACTTATGGCACTTTACAGTTATCTGTCTGCGATTTAAGCCATGTGAGCGCCTCCTGTTTTTTCAGTAGCGACAACTAGGATCAAAAGTACGACTTACCTACTTCATGCGTCACATTCGCTTGCATATTCCTTTCTACAGGGAGGGCACATTCACACACCTCACAGATAAAACATAAAAGAAGAACAGAATACCGAACAGGAAATCGAACCTGAGGCAGATCACGCGGAAAACGCGCTACATTTATATCTGAACATCGGCAAGTAAATAGATAATTAATCATATCTTTTAGTTTATAAGGTTTAAAGACTTTTTTCCTAAATATATTTATATCATGTCACTTTATAAAGTAAACTCTGAATGCTTTTATCATCAAGGGCTAGACAATAATCCTTAAACAATTATTTTAAATTAACATTTAGATGCTTTTAATAACATTAAGGCGCTGAAATTTTTAAATGTATAGCCAAATGCAGAAAACTAAGCACTTGTTTTTTGAATTTAAACGAGGTTTTGCACTGAGACAGCTGAAACAATCGCAAAACTTTATATACAACATGGAAAAGAGATATGATTCAAAATACCACGAACTGTTGGGTTTCATATTAAAAAAAAATTGAAAAATAAATTTAGAAATTTATAATAATTATAAACTTTCTAAATAAATTTAAATACATTTTTAATTTATAAATTAAACTAATAATTAATAAATTTAATTAATAAAACAATAAAAATTTAAAATGAATCTGATATTCTCATGAAGTAATACTCAAATTAATTTTTTTATTAAATTCGATATGATTTTTTTAAAAAAATTATTGGATAATTGGATATTTAGATGATAATTAATAATAAGTCCTTAGCCTGAATTTGATGATTGTAGATAATTCATTATAGAAAATTTCTTTTTTCATTCTTTCAGCATTTAAATATAAAAATTATTATGAATAAAGAATCACTTTGATGACGATTCATTTCGAATTGATAGAACAAATATTTTGAAATTATTATATTGACTCAGTGATTGATGATCCTATATATTTCGCTATATTAACCTGTTCGTTCCATTTATTTTATTCTACCATAAAAAAAATTATTCTATTACTATGAAATAAAAAGCTACGGAGATTTGCCTTTTTAATACCAAGTATTAAAGTTGTATCTAGTGTTTTTTTTTTTTTGTCTTAATACGTCTTTTCTTTAATTTTATGTCAATATTGAGTGACAGTTCATTTTCAAAATAAATTTCTTTTGTTATTACTCTGTTTCAGATGATAATTCTCAATAATCGGTAATCTATCAAGTATCTTGTTTTTTAAGCATGGTTAATATCTAAATTCTAACTCGCAATGAAACAAAATATTTACTCAATTGCTTTTCAAATAAGATCTTACCAGTCTGATTCCTTAATTATATAAATTTTAAAATCTAAATTTAATTAATTTCTTAATTTTTATTTGAAATTAGCCCATATAAACTAAATTTTAAAATGTTCTCTTATTTCCTGATCCAATTCCACTTTTTATTCATTTAATTCATTCAACATGTGCTCTATAAAAAGCTGAATTCAACAGGTTCTCAGAGTCCAAGTGAAAGGATAAAAATTAATGTTGTTTGCAACATTCTTTTAAAGATTCTTAAATTTCCCTTTCCTAAGAGTACATGTGTCAAAGAAATCCGTATTGAAATCTCATGTTAAAATCACTGATGGAAAAATTTCAGTCTCAATGTGTGTGTGTTAGATCTTTAACCTCTTATTCAAAAATAAATAGGAAATTAACTGTGACAAAATTGATGGTCTTTATATTTATTTTCGAATTTACGAATAATCATAAGGATTTCTTACAAAGAATAACCAACCAATGAAAATTCAGGTATTCTTCAAAGCAATGTTTGAAAATATTACCTACATAAAACACAGAGTTAGCAATGGCAAAATGTTCCATGCTTTATTCAAATTTTGTTGCAGAAAACGATTTTAAAGATCAACCAGCATTTTCACTCCGTATTACAGCTTTAAGATAGTTCAGTATTTAATATTTGCGAAATCTAGAATGATGTCTATTAGTTCAAGAGATATTACCAGGAAAAATAAATTTGGCAATCCCGTTTGTTATCTATGAACTCGGTTAATTTGCCTATTCCGCTTTCCCTGATGCCATCGCATGGTTTATAAGTAGCTATTAAATGTTGTGCAAGGACATTTATGAAACCGCATGCACATATTTCACTCTTTTATTGGTTCCACTATCTTGAAGAGCGCACCTGCGTTCACAAAAGGTGTTACATTAATAACAACAATCGAGGAACAATGCAGCTGCTTTGTGATCTTTTCAAGTTATTTTAAAACGCGGAAGAGGCTCTTATGGCTGTCTGGGTGCCCGGTTATAAAATTTTGATTACACAAAAGCTCAGTTACAGTGACTATTCCATGATTTCTCAATTATCGAATGGAATACGATATTATATCAGCTTTTAAATGCTAAGAGGAAGTGACAAATGGCACACTTTATGGAATCTCAGAGTGGCAGTTAATTTTCGTTTATTTTAGGGAAATTGTTTCATACGGTTAATAAAATAGACTTGCTGTATATATTTAAAAGTCGTTATTAAACTTTCAAGGCAATTATTGTGATAAAACGAATCTAAATGAATACCTTGAAATTTTAAATGGGATAAAAGGTTTGTTGTTTTATTTCCGCTTTTCCCAAAATATATCTTCTTCATTTACAATCGCTAACCAATAGGAGTAGTTTTTCCTAAACTTTTCTTGTATATTCTCTAATACAGATGCTATTCCCAGTCAACCTCCCACAAAAAATATTGAAGGCATTGGTAACCTTATATCGACTGCTCCAATCCACCCTAAGACATATTGAATAAAATTTGAATTATCAAATCGAAGCAAAATCACCACCGGTGGAAACCGAGGTTCGGCCACAAGGTCCGTCACCGGCAATGGTACAACCTTCCCCTTCTGAAGTACGTCCCATCGTTGATGGGAGGAGAAGATACCCACCTTTGCTATACCCACCTGGGTGGCGAGAACGCACCACCATATAAGAAACTTATTCTCAATTACAGGGTTTTCGCAGAGACAGGAGGACCTTGGCTAGGGCAGGTGTTTTACAAGGCATTGGCATTCAGAGGTTATAAAATATTAAGCTTTGTCGTGAATTTAGCATTTTTATTGAATTTTCTGCATTTATAGCGGAGGGTTTTGTCTTAATCAGTGGTATGTGATTAATACATACGAATTTAGAATTTCTGTTTTTGACAAGTTTTCTTCCATCCAAATGAAACCAAAACCTGGCACAAAACTATATTTGTTGTCCAAAATCGCATATTAAATTTGGCATGTTTAAGTCATTGCTTTTTAGAGTTTCTGCAATTACATGCATCTGAAAGTACAGGTCGACAGATAGTCAACCGCTTGTTGGATTTGACTCAGCATCTGTTAACTGTCTATACTATAGATATTAAATTTGTGTGAGGAATTTTAATTTTCAAACCCTTTTAATTTTGCAATTATCATTCTGATTCATATTCGAATTGTAATACAGACTCCCTCAAAACGAATTTCATTGAAATTTGATAGTAAACTACAAATTTGATAAAGTGCAAATTTTATTCCTCCAGCTTAAAAAATTTTTTGGTTATCTTTATCACAAACAGACAGAAATATGGCCAAAAATGTGTTTTTCTGACTCAATAATATTTAAAATGGGAGATTTGTCAACATATCGAGCTCGAATTTTTTGAAAATTACGATATTTTTTCTATGTATGCTAGGAAATAAAAATTAAGTTCACCTTTCAAAATGTATCGTGTTTTTAGATTGCATTTTTTTTTTACAGCATGTGAATTTATTTTACCCATTTATTAAAATACTCGTAGTTTATAATTTAGGTATTTAAATATAAACAATGATTATAATCAAATCATTTTATTCAATGCTTTTCAAAATACCACTGTATAAAAATTATGTTGGGAAATATAAATGCTATGGATGACCGGTTAGTCGAACCGAAATTCCATTATCTTTATTAATGATTTGTCATGTATTATCTCATCATAAGTTTGATGGTTAATGAACGTTTAGAAAACTAGCAAGATTGGTTATTCTAGTACTTTTCCGTGCATTTTCTAACAAAGAAGTTATTCTCTTCTTTCTGGTCATAAAACTGTGGATTTTGGGCAAGGCTATGAAGATTATGAGGGTCCGAACTTTTATTTTGAGACACGCACATGACAACTCTGTGCTTCGTAAAAAATCAAATAAATCGGTTATTTTCTTACTTTTTAATCATTATGTTCACCTATCTTCAGATAGTCGGACTTCCTCTGAATAAATTTTATTCAAATCTTGATATTATTTTTCAAACTGGTTTGAAATTCATATGCCAAATTTCATCCGTCAAACTCAATCCAAATTTGAATCATCGTGTTCACAAATAAATTGATATAATTCCAAAAACATGTCTTTCGTACTTGAAGAAATCTAAATAGTAGACATGTGTGGAAATATCATGTGCGAATTTTTTCGACGGTAGTAATACCTATTCTTTATATCCTGCTTTCTCGAGGAAGTAAAAAAATCAAACACTGATAAGATTTATGCAATATTGAATTAACATATAGATAAAAAAAAATGGAATAGAAAATTCATAATAGATCAATTGTAGATTCCTCCCCCTTGAATTTATTGCATATTAGACTGTGTTTAACTTTATATAGTAAAGAGAATCAAATATTCTCCTTGAGTCACATTCCATTTATCGATTAACTTCAAAATTTACAATTATTTGCAATCAATTAACTTCTATTTACAATTTTATTGTCAAGATGGAATACTAAACTTTATATTATCTAGCGTTTTCAAATTTTCGTGTTCACCTGCAGACTGATGAGGAATTAGATAATTCAAGTCCATCCATTTATGAAAATAATCCAAAATTATAGATTAACAAAATTTAGAGTAAATGTCATATCACAAAATTTATTTGCCATTTTCCCATCAATATTGTTGTCATTGTCATTTAGTAAATAGACAGATCGGCAAACAATCAACCCATCATCCTATATAGTCAAAATTCTTATTCAAACCTATCTAAATTTGAAACCAAGTCAAAGGTGGAATAATACCACGAGACCATCTCGGCTCTCTTCCGTATCTGAGAAAAAATCATGATTGTTCTTAAACTTGATCCCCATCTGTTTATAATTGTTAAATCTGTATGATTGAACAGAATCCTATTTCTATCTTTTGTTATAGTTTTATTTATACTTCCTGGATTAATCTAGAAATTTATTATAACAACGTGTAATCATTCATTTGATACTTCTTTATGAATTTCAAGAATTATTCAGAGCTTTGTATCAACACTGACTCCACCCTAGTATCCAGAATTAATTAATTTAATGAGGTATCCAATATATGCATTTAACGAGCACTATTCCTAGAATTATTTAAAATATATTATATATTTAATATTATATTATATATATATAGATATATTATTGTTAAAATATATTATAATCATTTCCCCTTATTTTGTATCTTTTATTGGACCCGTAAGGTTAAGTTTCTTGCAGAACTAAATATCGGTCTTCTCTTTCTATTCCTGTGATACAGTCGAACCAAGTAACTAATCCGACAACAGAGAATTCGAATCTATGATTTAAAACTGACAGAGGAAACATTTTACGTTGATGAGGACAAATATTTTTCAATCGTTTGATTTAATTTGATTCAAAGTTGTTATTTCTGCAATTAAATTCCATACAACAATCAAGACAGAAACATTTATTATTTTCCAAATAAGAATCTTAGAATGTACACTGGTAGGAATTTTTAATGTTGCTACATAAGCTTTAAACCTTTTTTTGTAGGGAAGATAGTTTTAATATTGTAATGGTTTCTGAATGGATATCGTTTCATTAAGCTGAAAAAACGAAAATGATAGACCCAGGAGGATGATATATGAAATAAATGATGAATGAGGGGATGAGATAGTCACCATTTCTTTTAGGACCAAAGATACGACATATTTCTAGAAGCTTCTGTAGTCTGAGGCAGAAGCTATAAAAAGCCGAGATACAGAGTTGAAATCATTTAACCAATAAGTGTAGTAAAAGAGTGTAAAATAATGAGTAATTGTCAGTTAAGTTGAGATCAAGCGCGTAATTGAGTAAAGTCTCCTGCGAGTTCACTGTAAGTGCCTTTTCTTGCTATTGCTGTTTATTAGTTATTTGTTTATCCTAAAATTCAAATACGGTTTTCAGATTTTCCAGAACAGTATTTTAATTGATATAAGACCAATGATATCAAAAATGGTTTACACTCACCTTTCCCTTCATTCTTTTCTTAACCATACACTTAAAGCGACATCAGAATTTGTTGAAAATTTCGTAATATTTGTTAAAATTTAACATGCATTTCTTGTTTCTTACAACTTTGCAATAAATGAAATGATTGCCTCATTATAAATTAAAATTTAGTTAAATAGTAACTGAACTTGAAGACTATAAAGATAGGATATTTAAGATTGATCAGTATCTTTTCTTTTAATTAATGTGAAAGACTTATTAGAAGCGATTGATTATAATTGATATGGAAAGTAATAGCAGGTTAATTAATATAATTTTTGGCCAAGATGAGTAAGTTTAAAATAATGATGTAGATACAAACTCTCTGCACTTTTAAAGTTATTTAGCCTAATTTATAATCTCATTAGAAGATATTTAATCTTAATGGCCATAATAAAGTGGAAAAGGATCGTAATATATTAATAAAATTACAATCGAAGTTAAATCACCTATGTTTCAAAAAGCATTGAACTCACGACAATAAATAGCAATTTTTTCAAAAAGCAAAAATTTTATTTTATTTTAACCAGTTACAGATACCTATACACTCATTCACTAAGCGAGAATCATCAGTTCAAATTTTCTTATTCTCGAATATACTGTAACATATCTTTTTTTTTTTACCGTTGCGCATTATTTGTTGTTGCAACTATATACTATAGGTTCCAGATGTAATGTGAGAGTTAAATTTTTAAGCAATGATTGTGCAATATAATATCCATTTGACTAGCAATCCATTAGCAAGGAATAGGTATCAAGCATGAAAATATGTGTAACTGATGTGAACCATAATTTACCAGTCTCTTTCGTTTTTACCTAATTAATCAAAAATTATATCAATTAATCAACCATTTCCATATCAGTTATTTAGCCATGATTTGCCTCATCAATTAATGAAAAGTTCCCAATCTCAAATTACTTATGCACTTATAAATTTCCTTTGATTAGCTTAATTGATGCTGAATACTTGCATGGCAAGCTTATTTGGTAAATGTTTCTTTAGGAAATACTCGTTGAATGGACATAAACGATAACGGTTTTATATTTTCTGAATAGCAGAACAAGATTTTCTGGCCCTTAATTTTCATTTGAAATAATTGCTGGAGAGAATTATTTTTGACTGTTTACTACTTAATACGAAAACTGGCTCAAATTCCTTTTAGTAGCTCATCTGGGATAATGAAAATTGAGAAGAAACTTAATATCTACTTTCTCTCTCTTGATTAGCATAGAAAAGTAAGATTTATATTTTAAAAGATACGTTATTTCAAAAGATGGAGATGTTTCTAATTATTTTGCGTATATCATGTAGAATGAATTAAACTATAATATATAATATGATAATAATTAAATAGTTACAAAATGCATTGTTAAGCATTATTTACCTTTCTTTTCAGTAAATGGAAATTTTAACGAAGGAATATGTAATTCAAAAAGGTATTATTGAAGTTTTAATATACAGTTCTGATTATTATACTTTTAATATTACTAAAGCTAATTCATATAAAAGTAATAATGTCAAAATCTTTAAGGTAGTATTTTATATGTTTTAAAAATGAATATTTTCCGTAAATTGAGAAAAAACAAATGCTTATTGGATATCTTGAGTACTGTTGATTATACATTGTTTTTTATACAATTTATCATTATTTTTTATTAATTTAAACCTTTGTCAAGACTACTGATTTTCTATGAATACTAAGAGGAACAGCATTATTAAAAAGATTAAGTTTATAGAATAATTTTCCGTTATAATATATCCAAACAAAATAATTTCGTAGTTTTCCAATAAATTCCAAAGCGGTTCAAAAGATATATTCCCCTTTCTTTTCATCATTGCTAAAATTAGCACCAGAGGATCTGTATTCTGTTAATTTATCAATATGATTGATTCCTAAATTATAATTCTCACAACATTTATCATATTCTTTCCTTTCAAAAGATTCCAGCGTTGGTTTTTTTTCTGATACTCGAAATGAAAGCTTTACGTTCTTTGTATTGTTTAATATGTTAACAGAAATATTAATTTATTCATTTTGCATTGACATGTTTCGTCATACCCAGTTAACAGGTTAAACGAAGTTAAACGAATCGTAGCAATATAAATATGACTTACTTTATGTTCATGAAACTCTCATCACTTTACAGATACTGTTAGCGTTCCAAACTGCTAGACATTAAAATTCTACTATGTGATGTAGAAATAGACGTAGTGTCTAATTTAAATTTAATTTCTGTTGAAAAACAGTATCTTACAGGCATACACCATCTATATGATATTTTCATCCGTTGGGTTCTGAAAATAAGCATTTGAACACTCATGGCATTCTCGACCTTGTCCTAATTCCATAGATTTTATTCAAAATTGCATAATAAAAAAATCTCCAAAATGTTCAGCAGAAAAGATTTCCGCATTTAGAGCGATTACATTTGAAACGTGATTATTTTAAGGGAAGAAGATTATATTTTTAAAATTAAAATTTATTGAATTACTCGCCTTTTTCTGCAACAACTTCGGAGCATATTATTAGTTAAAAACGCATTTTACAAAATTTAAATATACCAAAGCATAACATTTCAACTATGAATATTGATTTCTAAATAGTTTTTCTAATAGTAATTAATTTTAAAAATAATTTTAAACTTGTTTTTTCCGAAATAATTTGTATAATTTTGATTACTGCATTTATATACGTGTGAATTGCAACGATATTACATTTTTACTTTCTTGTATGTGTAGAGAGTGAGTGTATAGTAATCTTTAAAAGATATGGATTGAAATTTTGACCAACTCCACGTTTTATCTCTCCCTGAGTTCAAAAAAACACATTTTTGAAAATTTACGCCTGTCTCTGACAAAGATAAATCAAAAACGTTTTGAGCTAGACAGTTGAAATTTGATAGAAGGCCTTTACACTAAATTTGCAGATTTTTATCAAATTTTGAGTAAAAGTGGAAGTTTTCAGTACACATATTTAACATCTGTACCGTCACTTTTTGAGCCAAGTTTCATAACTTATGGTCTATGCTTTCAGAAACGCAATCATCCAAAAGCTCAGTAACTTAAACATATAAAGTTCCGTATGGAATGTTTCGACTGCAAGTATAATTTTGTGTCAAATTTTTGTTCCAATATGTTGAAAAAAACATGTTTAAAGAGGCAGATTCGATTTTTGGATATTAATTTTACTAATACCAGGTATTCATCGCCAAATAACTGCCCAAGTATGACACGACAGATAATGATAATTAATTAAAAAAATGATAATTTTGCACTAAAAATTAATATTTCGTAACAATTATATACCAATGCCATGCAAGACATTCTCAAGCATAAATTTATTATAAAGTCCAAGAGAAAATTTGTAGAAATCCACATGTGCTGTTTTTTTTAATGTCTTTTCAGAAGAGAACAATAATATTGATTATACAAAAATAATAATACATACAACTAGGTATACAGTAGAAGAAAAGTTCATTGGAATAAAATATGCAAAGAAAATCAGTTTGCCTAAAAAACTGAATATATTAAAAACCACCATTGAATGAATTGAATGAACCAAGATTATGGTAAAACACGTATGATTAAGCCAATGCTTTATTGCTAACATTTTTGTGTATAAAAATAAACTTTATATGGCTGTTTCTCATTATGAAGCTATAAATAATATTTAATGATGCTCCTTAAACCACATTGTCTGTTAATAAATTAAATATTTAGTAATTTAATTTATTAGAATCTGTTCGTTAATTATAAAATAATTATACAAAATATAAAATGTTTAACTGTAATTATTTAATCGCCAAATTGTTTCCAATGCTCTTCTTTTTTAAAGCCATTTTATATCATAAATGCAACTTATCTTATTACTTTATGAAGGCAAAATCAAAGTTATTTTCAAATAATTCTTTAACATCACGATTTTAGCATAATTTAAGTAGAATTGTTGTTTTACTGTCTCTAAAAAACATTCCTCCCCCCAAACTGCGGAATTCTTAGCAAAAACAAATTATTTGAAGCATAATTATATAATTCAAATGTATGAGATTCTATGAATATTAAATTGTTCTGTGTAGGTAAAGTTAATAAAATCCAGTTACCCTGTGCTTTTAAAATATCAAGGGTAGAATTATTTTTCAAAAATTTTTAGTGAATAATAAGGATTTTAATATGTTATAACACTTTTTCACTTCCTTCCAAAGATCAAAAGAAAGTTTTCAGTTTAAATTTTTTTCTTGGGTCGAATTTTTCCACCAAGACTTCTTTAATTTTCTTTACATTAGAGAATCATGATAAATCACTACATTGTTATTTGCTGTACATTAGTTTTACTATGTTTTTAATTTTCAAACAAATGAAAGGCACTTAAATTTATGCTCTTATTTAATAATTCTAATGAGCATTATACAGATTGTTTCATTAAATATTCCATTAAGAATATATGGTATGAGACGATTATCAGTTTAATTTCTTGAAATTAATATGTAATTTTAAAAGCATAACATTTTACACTGAAAAAATAATATATAATAAATGAATGGTTATAGTTATGAAGTTATTTTAAAATGCTTATAAATCATATCATACAATGTGAATTTTTTTTGAATAAAATTGAAAATCTTTTTCAAGCTTTTAATAGAAATTAATATTATCGATGTGTCATGCAAATGAATCATTTTTATTAGTTTCTACTATATTACTATAATTAATATATATTACTATAATTATAAATTATTTATAAAATAATTTCAAACTATATTGAAATTCTACTGATACGTCGCTGAAGGGATGGAAATGGCCATATTATGAACGATTATTGTTTTCTAAGAAGTAAAAATAGAATTAATCAAATATTTTTTATTAATATGGTGAATAAATGAAAATGTTTTTGATGTTGGTCGTAAATTTTAGCATAATATATAAAAAAAAATGATTTATGAGAAAAATAAGTATTTCTTTAGAATACTCATTCCTTGTAATAAAAAAAACTCAAGCTACTTTCTTGCTGTTTTTCAGCTGCATTTTTTGAAACATGTCAATTTAGTGAATTATTAAAATGTCTAGTAGAGTGCAATTACTTAAATAATTAAAATTTGTAACATTGCTGTTCATTATTGCGACACTTTTATATCGTTGTTACAACACCGTTGTTGCATTGTTACAACATTATTATTGTCGCAGCAATCATTTTCGAGTGAATTCGGAAACAACGACTCAAAGGAAATCATTTTTGAAATTATGACTGTCCGTGAATGCGAAAACTCAGTAATGAAATTTTCTATGCAATTTATGCACCCAGATTTTAGAATTATATAAAATCATGGACAAAATTCGGGAATGAGAAGTTTGTTTGCCAATCAGCCAAATAAGTATTGCTAAAAAAATTTAAGTCCTTTCCTGCTAGGTCAACAAAGAATTTTTTATTTTAGTTACTTTTTATTAAATAATGTGTATGTGGTGTGTGTGTGTGTGTGTGTGTGTGTGTGTGTGTGTGTGTGTGTGTGTGTGTGTGTGCGTGCGTGCGTGTGTGTGTGTGTGTGTGTGTGTGTGTGTGTGTGTGTGTGTGTGTGAGAGAGAGAGAATCACAATATTAAGTGAATCACAAAATAATTTTTTTCCAACCATCAACACTCTCCGTCACAGACGATATTTATTTCTAAACTTATATCCTGCTAAATATCTTAGATAAGGGAATTTTTTTCTCTCATATAAAGCTAAAATTAATTGATTTATCAAAATATTATGGATTTTCTCAAGAACTCACTTTCACTTGACAAATAATGAAATTCTTTTCCTTTTACCGATTGAGCTACTGCCTGTTGATTTTAGTTATCATTGCAAACTGCAAAAACTTTATTTAAAGTATTAAAAATTAATTAAATTGAAGTAATGTATTATTATTAAACTATATTAACATCGAGTGTTTTCTACTACAAGTTTAAAAAAATGTATTTGATTTCTTCGGTTGAATAGAAAGTATTTTATTAACGATTTAAAATTTGAAAAAGATATAAAAATATATAGGAGAGTTTTAACTAACAGTAGGAATTGAAAAATAACAAATTTAAGCGTTGGAAACGATTAAAGTATCTAAGATAGTTATTTAGTACTTTTATATTGTTATAACTTTGTTATTACCCTATTTTTGAGTCGTTATAACTTTGTTATTACACTGTTGTAGCAATGCTTTTAATATTACAATAATATTGTAATTGTCGCAGTAATTAGCAAACATTTCGGGTGAATTCGAAAACAATGAATCCAATGGAATCATTCTTGAAATTATGACTGGTAAAGTTCAATGACGAAGAACATAGATTTAACGAATTTTCTATATGGTATATTACCCAAAAAATTATATCAAATCATGGTCAAAATTTGTGAGTGTGAAATTTATTAACCTATCGTAGCAAAAAAACAAAAAAAACAAAAAAAAAATGAACTGAAAGGTTCGAATTTGAAATGATGTTAAATCATTATACTAGAAAATCTTTATTAAATTTTGAATTTAATTAAAATCGATAAGTATCTAATTTTGGAACTAGTTGTATGTCAGTTAGGCCATATATTCGCATGTGTCTAGATGAGATATTTTCAAATACAATAAACTAGTGAAAATTTATATGTGACATTAAAATTGTAGATACACAAATAGTTGATCTGACGAAGAGGACAGAACTTTCGAAGAGTACTATGGTACTCATCCTACAGTTGGAAATATGGTTCACATTTAGCCAAATAACGTGATACTTATGAGAATTAAATTTTCCAAAGTCACTGTTGAATTCGTAAAACTGAGGTGCTTTTACTCTTGAGATTTTTAAAGGTAGTAAAGAACCTAAAACAACCTTGATGGTGAAAAAGGATTTGCCATAAAATATGCTATTAATTACCTATCTAGGATGTAGTCGTCTTTTCGAAGGTGCTTGCTTTTGGCATTCACGGAGGCGAATCTATGGAGTCTATGTAGATCAGTCTATCTAATGCTGTGAGGGAAAAAAGATGGGGCCATGCTTAATAATTATTTATGGCCAATGAAGATGATTCATTGCTTTTCTTTGTTCTGGGTCAATAGATTCAATTGCTCAATGACGGAAGTCTCTATTTATTCTCTATTTTCTTTACTAAATGGCAAAGTGTTCGAAATAATGTAAAAAACTGTTTATGAGCCCTAATGCTCACACGTTTTTAATATTGAAAATATTTACATCAGTGATTAACATATGCATTTCTTTTGTACATCCATTTTAAAATCGAATTAGGAATATTGTTTTGATAGTTTGAAGTCAGCGGTGGATTTTGAAATATCGCGATTTTACACAATGTATGTTAAGATGTCCCTTTTACATTGTCCAATTCAGTTTGACATTTCTGCACATTTTTAGCATGTAAATGATATATTGTGTTAAATTAATATTTTAAAATCTGCTAACTTTGTGAAAATTTATATATTTTATTATAACTTTAACTTATTAAGCAGTTCTGATTGTACATACTATTATTGAAACTGGAATTCGGGTTTAAAAAAAATATATATTCTTAAAATTCATGAAAGTACTGAGAAACACAGTTATTTTCTCAATTATTCTTGATAAAGTCTTAGTATTATCCTAATAAGTTAACATTCATAACATTTTGTATTTTTAAATTTTGTATTTTTGTATTTTTTAAATTTTTAAATTTTGTATTTTTGTATTTTTTAAATTTTTAAATTTTGTATTTTTGTACAAATTTATTTATATGGCAACTTGGGAAATATTTTTTTAATTCACCTGCCCTTCTCAGACAGCAGCCCTATGTATCTGCTTAACTGGAAAATCGCCATTACTTACTATAAAAGAATGTAAAATTTGTGAGTTTTGAAAAAAAATTTTTGGCCTGCTTATTTTAATGGCTTAGTGATATAAAATAAACGAAATATTTTACAAAGTTTATTATTATTTCCATGTTACATATATATATTAAGAACGTGTGTAAGGTTTTAGAAATAGTTAATTAACAATAATTTAACCCTAATTGTGTTTTTAAATATAAATGAACATAATTAGCATTTTTTCACATATGTTTTTAGAAAAGAAATAATTTATTTAAATTAGTTCTAAAATAATATAAATCATTTATAAAGCTATGCATTAACTTTGTTAACTCGCTTTGCATATGGCATTCTTCCAAATCAATAGACAACTAAAACATTCTCTTCACCATTATCAAGTAGCCAAACTCGTTGCTGAAACGGTCATTGTTTTATGAATCTGGCGTAATGTCAGAAGTTATTTTTTGTTGTTGTTGGTTGTTGATGAATTCCACTCGCATTTCTTCGCGATCATTCTTTATTTTATAAAAATAATAAGCAATTGTTTTTTTTT
>JAPMOQ010034492.1:1480643-1509339 GCA_026543055.1 Argiope trifasciata
TTATTATTATTATTATTACTATTCCTTTTCTTTTATTATTTTCCTTCTTTTGTGAAAAGAAAAGTCTGGATGAGTAATAGGGGACAAAAGATCAAATTTCGTCTTGCATCTGGCATTGACATATTTTCCTCCAATCACCTTATGTCACGAGCGACACCGATGAACGATTGGCTATTTCAAAATGATTGTCCGCGTTGCCATTCCCCTATTTACATATATTCTTATTTTTGTTTCGCCATCGCGGGGAAAGTGATCGCTTGACTTATGCAACTCACCGGGAAGTTGATGAATGTCGTTCTGTTGAGTTGAGAATGTTTGATTTTTATTTAGAAATCGGCCATGCTTTTGTTTTCGCTTGAAATTTACGACTCGCAATTATGTTACTGTGCACTCCGAATCATTCATGCCGGAGTTCAATGGGCAGCTAATTCAAGTGGTTGCGCGATTTGTTGCTAATAGTGATGCAAAATTTGTCAGATAACTGTCACTGGTTGAAGAACTAACGTTCTATTCGTAAAGAGTTTGTTTCTCAGTAAGCGTTGAGGTGAAAATTAAACAAGGACATCAAGAAGTGTAACGTAATAGATTAACTCTTTCCTTGCTTAAATAAGGAACTCGCAATAAAAATATGTTTTGTTTGTTTGAATTGCTTTGAATTCCGTTTTGTAATTTGGAATGAATTTATGCATTTTTCGGACTTTATATAGTGTACGTAATAATTAATATTTTGTCAAGTAAATAACGAATTAAGACATTTCAGTTTTTTTTTTTTTTTTTCAATTCAATTTTGAAATTTCAAATATAAAATTTGAAATTTCTTTACTTGAAATCAAATTTGAATTAATTAATACTCTCACCGGATGTCATCAAATATTGTTTTAGTGTAGTAGAATTAATTAAAATATTCAAAATAAATAACCAATTTGATTATCATATTCAATTTATTGTGCATTGATGCATTCGTCAGTCTTCATGTAGTGTAATAAGGTAAATTAAAATATTTAAAATAGATAAATGATTTAAGAATCATATTCAGTTCATTTTGCATTTATGGATTCGTTTGACTTTATGCAGAGTAATACAATAAATTAAAATATTTAAAATAATTATCCAATTTAAGAATCATGTTCTTAAAGTGGTTAATGGCAGTCCTCAATACTTTTATCATAATTAAAATTTTTAAAAACAAAACAAAATACACTTTTTTATTATCAAGTGTATATTTTTGCCGAATTAAATAGATCTGCATAAACTGCCCAAGCTAAAGTGGCAACATATACTTATATTCTTCTTTATTAGTCATGGCGTTTAATATTTTCCGCATATTTGTAATTAGAACTCAGAAAGCAAAAAAAAAGTGGCACATTTGCTTAGTAAGAAAATATTTTCAATTTACAAATTAATAATATATCCTTCTTTTTTTCAAAGTACTTCTGATAAAATATTAATGGAGACATTTTTTATATTAGTTCTCACAGTATTAATATGTTATTTTTCATATAACTAGAGACTCAGAAATACTATTTCCAATAATGTATTTGAAATCTGTAAAATAGTAATTGATTCCTATATAGTATTGATATGGAGAGAGAGCTTACATAGCAGCATATAAGTATTTTATATTTTCTTAATCATTGTAAACATTTTTTATCCCAATACGTATTTGTAACTGATCTATCTCTTAAAGATGTTTTATTCTTGATCTGCATTTCTGTATTTTAAAAAAAATGCATTTAAAAAAAAAATTGGAATTTTTCAAAAATTTTCATTGCAATTCCTTTTTCTATGACTAAAAATATCTATTGAGAAATTCAGTTTACAATTTTTAATCTCTATTTCATTTCTTTCACACTGTCATAGCCAAATGTACAAAATTCCCCAATTATGAACCTTAAAGAATTTACTTTGAATTATGGCATTTAAATTTAACTTTTCTTATATTTGAAATATTATTTAAATCTAGTCTTCGAAAACTCGATTTTAAATTAACTCAACGCAAAACGAAGTATGGCTGAAAAAATATTAAAAAAAAAATAATTATATAGTATTTTTATACTTATTACACTCAATTAATAAACAATGACTGGTGGTGCCTACGGTTTCATTCCATATTGCAGAAACTAACTACGGCTTTATGACTATAGAAATACCTAGATTTGTAAACATATGTTACGTCTTATACCATGAATCATAAAAACATCCTCTAAATGGCTCGAAGAACATTATATTAATTATTCTGGTCGTGCCAAGTTACAGAAAAAGAAAACGGGAATGGTACCATTTTGAAATTAGAGTATCTCCATACTTTTTGGTAATGACAGACATTCTTACTGATAGCTTCCTTAAAAAGGTGTAAGGCAATGAATTTATTTAAATAAAAATTTCGGTTGTATTGTATGGTTGAAAAATTTTAAATGTCTTCATATACAATTGGTGGAGTTCTGAATCATAAAAATAGATAAAATAATCATTTTTTAAATGGCATGCCTTGTATGTTTTAAATGTTAAAAAGAAACTAAATTTAAAAAAATTTAAAACATCGTACTTATTTTTTTAATTCTTAATATTATAAATAAAATTTTGTAAACATATTAAATCAAACTCTCTTCTGATTTCTTGAGTCTTTCTGTTTTAATACGGGCCAATGAATTAGTATGATATATGCTTTATCCATCTCGGCTGATCACGTGACGCAATGTGTTGATGTATATATTTCTCAGTTCTGTGTTGCTTTGTAATAAAAGTGTGTGTCTAATATAGCGTGCTTATTTTGAAAAGTAACGTATTGGAGATAATTATCAAAATGGATGTGGTGGGAGGAATAAACAATATACTTATAATAATAATTTCTCCATTTGCTTGTTACTGACTTTTAAAATGATTAAGAATTTTTAGAAAACGAATAGTAGCATTTAGGTAGGTTTTACTATTCAATAAATAAATAAATAATAAACAGTTTCAAATAAAATGGTATATAAAAATAAAAGGTTTTATAACTGATAAAAAATTGCTATACGAAATTTTTGATAACTTTTTATTACTCTTTACAGATGGCAGCACAGGAAATAAGGTGGAACTGAAGGAGAAATTCTTGTCAAAACTTTCGTTTGCCCTATTTTGTGAACAGATGGCAGCACGAAACATTTGGTGCGAATTTTTTTTTTTTTTGTTGGTTTGCATAATTTTAAAACTGATAAAAAGTTAGTAAAAATTGACTTTCTAAGCATTACGTTTACTAATAATTTATTCAAGGAATAAGATTAAAGAAGAAAAACATTTACAAAACGTATTTTTACATATTTTGATTGATTCAAATTTTACACGATTCAACATATTTACAGATTGTTGGCTTTAAAACAGTTTATAGCATTAGATATAATAATGATAAAAGACAGAAATCACGCCTGCTGAAATGAATTTTAAAAGGCCTTCAATCAATCTATTAAGTTGTGTGTGTATGTGTTTACATTCACAGTTATTTTAAATTTGAACTTTAAAATATTAAAGTTATAATCATTCAGATATTTATCAAATAATCTGCACAAAAAAATTTATAAATCACCTTTTGAACTGAGCTCTATTTATTGTCAGCATATTACTAGTGCTGTTGCATTTTCTAAAATTATTAAATCTTATTTACATGTCTGTTATCTAATCTATTCTTATTAGTCTGTAATCTATTCTTATTTTATATATTTTTGTCAGCATTGTAAAGCCATATGATACAAAATGTAGAATCTTTAAACTGTGTTTGCATTCATAATAATTATTTTAATTAATTTCAACACAACCTAACCTTACGGTGAAAATATTTTTATATATTTATTTTATGCTCGCATGCAATATAAATTAAGCGCTGCTAAAAATGTATTATGCATTTATAGTTTTTAATAATAACTCTAAAAAACATACCATACATGTAGTTTATTTTTAGAGATTTTGTAAATGTGCTATTGTAATGTAAATGTATAGTAAATATTTATAATGTAACAATTATTTGTGAATGTAAACATTTATCAAACAAAACGACAGTGCAAAAGTTTAAGATTTGTAATATTCAACTTTAAAATTTCAAACACCCCATATCATCGGGGTTTTAATTTCTAATTTAAAATATAATTTTTGATAGCGATCAAATGGAAGTATGTTTCCGAACAATGATTGCTGATGAATTCTAAAAGCATCAAATCGATCTTTTAATAACATATAGATTTAAATAAACCTTTTTCTAGACTTTTGCTATTCAGTTCACCATATTATCAAAGACAGCTTCGATTGAGAATGTAAAGAATTTAAACTGGATAATTTTTAAACGAATGTAGGACTTCTAGCTTAGAATTATGAACTTAAAATATAAAAAAAGTTCTCTCTTTGTCACTCAAAATCTCGGAATATTTTACAAAGAGACAGGTTATTTCATTTTTTGAAATACTTCTGAGATTAGAGATGAGATCATCAATACTCTTATTAAACTTAATGGAAAATTTTATGTTCAAATGTAATCTGGTACGATTAACGTATGTCACATATAGTATCTTGAATATTTTGTCGTATTATGTGTCTAGAATGAACCACAAATCATTTTAGTTCGATAGTGAATAAATGCATGATATTATATTTTTCTAAAAGGGTATTTAAAATGTAAAAACTTTATGAGTTATTGAAATTTTAACGGAGAATATGCATGGAAAAGTTTAAGATTTCGTAATAAAATTTAGACATATGAATCTAATTTGGCATTTTAATAGCAAAATTAAGAAATTTTACTTAGATTTTCTAGACTTTCTAATGCCACGACGTAAATATTCTAAACATCAATTGGTAACGAATTTTCCTTCATTCTTGATTCTGATTTTATAAAAAAAATTGGAAAATGATTTATGAGGTTATGATCGTTTCAATTTCCCCCTTTAATGCCACACTACTTAAGGACTTCCCATAAGGAACAAAAATGTATTTGTAATGATATCAACATCAAAAGAATTCAAGGAAGATTTTACTGTAACCTTACTTTTTTAAGTCATCTTGTTTTAAATCTCATCAAATAAGATTTTTCGGAGAGCAGTTAAGTGTTTTCTGATAGTCCGTGTACGAAATGGGAAATACAATTCTGTGCTGGCTTCCTGGCATAGGAGTAGTACGTCTTTCCCATGATCCGGGCGGCCTGGGTTCGAGTTCTGGTTCGGGCATGTTTGTTCTTCTGTCTTTTCTGTGAGAGGTATGAATGTGATCTCCTGTAAAAAGGGTTTTTGCAAGCGAATGAGTGATGTGTGAGTGGCAAAGTCGTACTCTTGATCCTAGTTGACGTTATTAAAACAAGAGACGTACCTTATCTACTTAAATCGCTGTCTTCGTAACAGCGGGCGTGTCCAAGGGCTAGTGCCGTTAGAAACAACAACAAAGACAACGATTCCGCCCATTATCAAAGAATATGAGCTTCGAAATATTCAATACGAGCAGACTCTTTCTGTCTGAATCGAAATGGAGCTAAACGCTTTATTAAATTTCCAACCTATCAAATTATCATCCTAATTTTTTAAAAGAAATTATTGACTAAAGAACTGAAGAATTCCTACTAAATGATATTTATAGGTATCAATATATCTTTCGTGCCGGAATATCCTGGTTTATAGGGAGTCTTATTCGTATCCCTTGGGCTGTGAGTTTGATACCCGGCGGCTGAAAAATCCCCATTTATGTGGTGGCTGGTACTAGTATAAATCTGTCTTGGCCAGAAAATCCTCCAAGTCGGGACATTACCACTGAGGGTATTGATCACAGGTGATCGTTCTCTGATTCAGATTTGAATTACGATCTGTGGTTGAGTGAATTAAATGTATGAATATCCGCACTGTAAAAAAGGTTGTGATTCATGAGTAACTAAGTCTTACTATTGGCCCTAGATGGTGGTACTGAAAACAAAACAAAATATGCTCTCATGGTTTAAAATCGACTGACTTCGTTATTTAGCTTATCTATGACGCGTGCCATAAGAGGCAACAATATATCTTTCTCGCTTACTTTACTGTTTAATTTCTTTACAATTTCTCTATTTCTTGAAATTCTCTGTGTATTGGGGAGGGGGCGATTTTATCTTCCTTTATTTAACTTCGCATTAATGGAGTTTTGCGATGTTATTTTCCTTTCCTTAGTACCATAGTTGAAAATTTGAAAGAGACATTTTTGTAACTTAATGCAATTCTATACTTCCGCTGGAAATATAATGCTTTAATTATTTCAAACTTCAGTTACTAGTTATTGCTTATTTGTCATTTGTGTAAGTTTTGATTCAATGCGAAAATTCGTCAAAGATGTTGACCATCTCTGGATTTTACGAGTATGTAAATGTGATAATTCAAAAATTCAATGATTCAAATATATGAAAATTGACATACCGTTTTGTGGTTACAATTGCAATTCTGTACCAAATTTGGTTTTAATCATTCGGAAAAAGCTTCAGAAACAGGCTGCGCTCTTTAACAGCTCCGCACTTTTTGCCAATGGGTGTGATTAATAGTGCATTAGTACATTTATTATAAAGTATATGAGAAAATACCGGAAGTTATCAACGCTTTCATATCATAATGGTTTATGAAAATATCCCCTCTATCACTGAAACTATTTTGTTGAGTTGGTTAATGAATTTAACAAATATAAAATACAAAATTATAAATTTAGCTTCTTTTTCTAAAATGCATTTCAATAAATATGATTTATTAATATTGACCCTTTGCACTCAGAAAAGTAAGTTGATGCACAATAATCACTTAATACAAAGATAATTGTTTTCAGATGAATTCTCCTGTTTCTCTCGTTTAATTAATTTGCATCTTCTTACTACTCTAAATACTAAATTACTTTTACTAAAATAAAAATTAAATAAATAAAGCACCAAAATAATACACTGACTTTAATGGTAAGTGAGAGTCATTATCCATATGTAAAGAGTTAAAAACATTAAAATGTGCTCTAATTTCATTATAATATTTTCCAACGAATTTTAATTGAAAATATAAATAACTTCATTTTAACAAAATTGGGCATTTATTTTATATTTATCTCTTTGAAAGAGTTAATTTGCATTATATTTGGGTTTTGTTCTCTTACCAAACCCAAATATAATTCAACCTGACAAATTTATTCTCAATTAATGTGAATAACATCTGTGATTAATGTGAATAACATTTGACACACCTTCGTCACTACATTGGTTTCTCTCATAATTAATTATGAGCTTGTCAATGGCACCAAGATGATATTACAAGCAGATAAGGACTAACCTGCCAAGTTTATTATGTTGATAACATCAGTGGTTAAAGTGTTAATTTTCTACAATATTTAATTCAAATGTAATAAAAGCTGCAAATTAATGTGAAAAGTTCTGAAGTATTTATCTGTGAAAAAAGATACATTTTAATAAAGCTGATGCGAAGAAATAGTATTTCAAATGTTTTATTATAATGTAGTAACAATGAGCACAAAACGTTGACTTTAATACGTATTTCTGACATCGTCTTGCATTTTAAACTGGGAACTTGAAAAATTCTTTGACTTTTGTCCGTTTAAAGTCAATCTTCCTCTTGGATGGGATCGTTCCATTTCTTCCCATCTTTCAAGCTGAACAGTGAAGAATAAACACAAAACAATCAGCTTTGAGTGTATTTTATTCGAAACATAGATAGATATATTAAATTTTACAAACTTTTGGTAGTTTATAAAGATCGAAATATGGGAGTTTATAGAGATAAGAAAAATTCAGTTCTGAAAAACAGAGTTTCTCAAATGGAGCTTAATAATTAGTGCAACATTTCATCAAATGGAAAACTTTCGTTTCATGAAGTAAAAGCTTTGACACATCTAGATTTGAATATATTACATTGTTACTTTCATTTAATTGAATTTGTTTCTTGTTTATAAAAACTGGAATTTAGAAACATTTTTTTTTTCATTTCTAATTCTATCTTTATTTAAAGTTTGATGATAAGCAAAAGTTGGGAAATATGTTTTTGTTTATTTTTACATAATATTTGAAAAGACAAAACAAGATTTTATTTTTTCAGATTTTAATTGTCCATGAATTGATTAATTTAATTAAATTTTGATTGCATATCAGTGATGCTATCTAGTAATGAGTTCGAGAAACATTCCATAATCTATAAAAATTAATATTAAATATTTAAAAACAGAAAAAAATTCATAAAAATTTTAATTTTTAATTTACTAATAAAAGTTTATTTAAAAATGGTTTCTGCAATTATTTAATCATAATACCTGATTAAGATTTCATTGTGCTAAATAGTTGATTGTATCGATAAATAGGTGAAGCCATAAGACGTAGGCAATTATTGCAAATTAAATAATTACAAAATTTATAGGCATTATTGGTTCTAACGAAAAAAATAATATAATACATTTTTTTAAGGATTTCTCATCATATATTTAGTTTGATGAATATGAAAGCTACACAAGTATAATTATCATATTTAAGTATATAAATTGGTATTTTTTTCTGTTTCATTCATTGTGTCTTTTACAACGTAAATTTCTTAACCTGATCAAAAATATGTGATACATTTTATGGTCGCAGATAATTTATCAAATTATCAATGACCATTTAATTTTTATTTTAGAATTTAACATAATTTAAATTTAAAAAATAATTTTTTCTCCAATTGAGAAACACCGTTTTTGTGACAGTAAATCAGAAATTCCATTGAACGTGCTAGTTGAAAGGGTTGAGTTGTAGAGTCCTGATAAAAGTTTTGCAACTTTCATTTTCCAATTCCTTGTTCCTAGAGAGAAGTAAAACAATAACAGTTCAATAAGAAAAGATGTTAAAATGTAGAGGGTTATGGAATAAATGTAAATTCTTTTTTTCCCTTATTTCAGTCAATTTAATGCAATAAGCTGTAAAAAATTCTAAAGTTCGGTTCAGTGTTGCAAGCAAACGGCTCGGGAAAGAAAAGAGATCATATCTTTAACACAAGCATTTATTTGAGACACGTACACACACATGACGACACAATACAAATATTTAAGTTTAACTGCTTTTAAACTTTCAAAAGGGGAATCTAAAAAGGAACTTATAGTTCCGCGAAAGTTTGGCTGTTTTGCCATCGAAGTCTAAAACGAAATTCTAAAGTTCTCAGGTGAGGAGTTCAATTTTTATACTGGCGAGAGCGCCATCTATAGGCTGTTTCTAAATTTTCCACAAAGCCTTTGTCTGGTTTTTGGACAGCTAAAATTCCAAGTCTTTTTATTTGATTTCAAAAATAAGAAAAAGGGAAATAAAAAATTTTAAATTATGATTTATGAAATTAGGTTAAGCAAAATTTATTGACTTTTTTATATTAATAAATATAATTATCAATTTATATTATAATATATATTTATTTTATTATTTAATTGTAACTTTGATTTTTTAAATTTTAATTGTAATTCTTTATTTTTATTCGTTTTACTTCAACTCATTGTTTATTTTTAATTAATTATATAATTCATTAGGCTATATTATTTGTATTCGTTTCAGTGTATTTAATGTTTAATTTATTTCACATTTTATTTATTCCTCTATTTATATAAACTATACTTTATAAAAATACTAAATTATATGAAATTAATTAATGCCAACTTATATGCTATTAAGATTAAAATGATTGCTTCAGTGGAAACATTTGGGCAATAAAAATTATTTAAGATTCATCGCACAGTCCATAAGTTTCAAATATTATGCATATTGCATAGTCATTAATCTTCAAATGTTACTATCTATTTAAATAAGAATATTTTATTTGAATTCTTGATTTGATTGAAACTAGAACTGTTTAAAACGCTGGCATTTGTAAAAATGAACAATAAAGGTTCTTGACGAGTTTACTTCGGCAAAGCATTAATATGTATATTCATAAGTATAATTATGAGATGAATAAGTATCCTAAATTAAATGAATATACTCTTATTAAAGTTCATTTTGTCTGCGAATGATATCCAACAAGTTAGTTAATGCTATATTTTGACAGAAAACAGAAAAAATTCGATACAAAAATACGTTAGAGGCATACACAAAAAATAACCCTTCTAAACGGAAAGAGAAACAAATGCAGACATCGGATCGCTAATTTGAAAATAATAATAATTCTCAGAGAGAAGAGTTGAACTAAATCTATTAAATTAAATCAAATGAGAGAGAATTTATTCACATGTGATCATTTCGCTTTATATAATCTTTGACCGGCTTGATGTTGCATGGAATTTTCGAAAGGAATCTACAGATCTCGGTTGCTTATAGAAGCTTTCATTTTTTCTTCCTACAGTTCGTAAATTCATTGCCAAAATTGGGTGCCATTGAGCAGTTTTCTATAAATCTTTTTATATAAATACATTTCAATAAATCTCTTTCTAACCATGATATTAACTTTACAAGAAAGCAATATTACAGATTCAAAGCAATGTCTTACGATGTCTAATGGATATGAAAGAAAATACCCTCTTTGTGTGATAAAAAAGGATAAAATATTTTACACATAATAGTCAATGTATAGATCGTAGATAGAAAATGAATTGTGATAACTGATTTTTAGATTAATGGAATGAACATGATAAATACAACAATTTAATTTCGAATTCCACAAGAAATTTTATTTGCTACTTGGTATTATTTTTCTGAAATCTGGATTAATCTGCCATGCGTAGTCATGATTATCACAGAACCGTCAATTTCTGTGATAAACTCATATAAATTGATTTCCTGTAATATGTGTGATCGATAAAGGGAAATTTTATTAATTTGGCTTGGATTTATATAATTTCACTTATTCAGAGCCAAACCCATTTATAGGTCTTCTCGAGTAAGAAAATAAGCCATAATATAAGTAAATAGGATCTGTATTATATGATGACAGACTACGGAGCAAAGAAAGCTTACCGGCCATTTACTAATGATGCTATCTCTTGATGATGATATAAACAGTCGTATCACTTTAGTAGAATTCTTCTTCTCTCATATATATGCGCCAATAGAATTATTAAATTAAAAATACAGAATACGCTTTTACTACCATGATAGTCAATATTATGTGTGTATGTCTTTGTTTTGGAAAGCAGGCCATTGTTGATTACACTGCGCTGATTTTAACTATCCAAAATTTAATACTGAAATGTGGCATTAATAGATCATGTAAAATCAAATCAAAAGTTTAATGAAGTATTCATGAAAATAATGTAATTTTCGTTTTATACTAAATATGAAATATTAAAGATAAATGAATCAGTTAAAAAAAAATTTTGTTAAAAGGTCTTATAAACTCGCTTTTGAGTCAAAATTTAATATTCGGCTTTACGAACCTTCAGTCTCTTCAGCTCATCGGCCACTCGTCGTCCGTATTCGGGATCCGCTTCAGCAAAATTTTTGACCGCTCTCGCTTGAATGAACTCTTGAGCCTCAACCAGATTTTCGGCTATGTTTCGAACGAGACGAGCTCTTTGATCGTCATCCAATACCTGCAGAAAAAAGAAAGATTACGATAATACATTTAGACAGCATACATTCATTTAACTTTAATTGTATAATATTGCGGATGTATTTGTGGTAACATCTTAATAAGCCGGTAACATCCACAAGACATCAGCGTACGTTTTTGTCGAATGGATAAGTTACTAAACTTCAAACCTAAACATTGCAGGTTAAATCCTTAGCGGAATTCAACCTCACCCTTGGCACAATTCCAGCCAATACCATCGCCAAATTGGCGTCCACGGACCATGAATTTTCAAACAGCTGTCATGGCGCCATCGCCATTATTTTACTTTTTCTCAACGCAACTTTCCTTTTTTTACATACATTACTAAGCAACTTTGTTTATAGTATACACAAGTAGATTATAAACACAAGACTAATCCCTTCAAAAGAACAGGGCAACTAACAAAACTTGGCAAACTACCAATCAAAGCTGAGTATTTCCTTTCATTTCCTCCTAAAAACAAAACCTAATAAAACAAATCGTACTCACAAATTTTGTTTCATCCGAGCTTTCTCGGGATAATAATTAACTGCAATATATAGGAACCAGAGATCATTCGGGATAATCAGGCGAGTGGTTAAGATTAATATTTTTCACAAATCATCAAAAAATAACATCTGTCTGAGATTAAATATCTCAAAAACGGTAAAGAATGCTGCTTTTGTTTTATCTTATCAACCTGTTTCGAAAATGCTATTACCTCTCTGTAGAAGATGCCTGCCTGAGTGAAGTTGTCTTCGTTGGAACTATCATATCTGTCGACATCGCCGTGAACCTCAAAAGGAGGTTCTCGTGCTGTCCGATCATTTTCGGGGCCACCAAAGCTGTTTGGATAATAGTTGGGTGCGCCATCTAATAAAAATGAAAATATAATGAAAAACTATATTTTATATTATGATTATCAGCTACTTCAAAAAGGAAGCATGGATTTTTCCGATAAAATTAAAGTTTAAAAATGCAAATTAAAAAAGTATGTTCTTATTCGTCGTTTGATTTTCATGCTGGGAAAAAACATTCAACTCGTGACAAGTCAGGAATCATTTGTTTAGAAATATAAACTAATTGATATACCTGTTGTTTCTCGGAATTAAAAACCTTTCATATACGATATTTTAATCTAAAATCTGCTTTTGTTTAAAATATTAAATACAAAATTTTACAATATATATGTATTGAATAAAAAGATTTTTTTAAAATTATCAGTGAAACTAGTAAAGTCTTAACGTTTCGTAACAAAAGAGCACCTAAAAGTACCTTCTTAATTCAAAGTCACTTGTATTAAATTTTCTAAAGAATCAATAATTATGAAAAGTGAAATTAAACCAAAATGAAACTATCGCAATTTCTTGCTTCTAACTAATGGATTGTATGTTAAAAGATATGAAAATCGTCACTGTGATAACCGTTAATAATCTGTCACCGTTCATTATACTACGGGGCGGATTTCCTGCTGATTTTTTTTGTCGTGACTAATAGTAGCACCTGGAAATTAAATGGCGCTCTAAATAGTACGTAGAGAATTACGGTAGTATCACTGGAATGGTTAAAGTTTTTAATTTTAAGATGGTGTATTTTTTTTGAATAATTCCCACCGAGGTCTCAACCAGAAAAAGTAGAATATTGTTTAATTTCTCATAGCCTGAAGTCGCTGCTTACTTCAAATTCTGTAATTTTCTCGCAAGAGCTTTATTTTTTCTTCGGAGTTGGGGATTTCCGAGTTGATGGATTTGCATGCAAATGAATGTATAGATCAATAGTTTCTCAAATCTTGACGGATTTAGTTTAAAATCGAATTATGAATCTACTCTTTAATTGCTAAACTAAAACTTAACTTAATTGCTAACTCTGTTTTTTAATTACTAAACTACTACAAATTCTATCCTTCTAACTTTTTAAATGTTGTAATTATTGCATTTCTTTGACTCCGTCAGGCAAAATTCCTATGAATGGATTTCGTTTAAAGTTTGCTAGAAATTATAAATTTGGCGGTAAGATTACATAATCTAATTTTATCCTTGTTGTTCGAAACATTTTAGAATTTTCTTATTCAGTGACTGACAAATAGATATCATTGCAAAAATGTTGTTAATAGGATGTTGTAAAGTTCATCAAGATTTTAAGAATTTATTGACAATGATGGTAATTTCTCTTTACGAGAAGCTACATAAGAAATTACTAAGCATACGCAATGTTATTTATATGGAGTGTTATATGCATAGAATTCTCACCTTGACTGTAAATGGTCATTTCTCCATCTCTTTGATAGTTTCTCGGGCGTACACGATAAGGACAATTAACGGGAAGCTGCAAATAATTGGTACCCAGTCTGTACCTTTGAGTATCAGCATATGAGAATAGTCTTCCCTGTAAAGTATTATTATTGGAATACATTAACTTACGATAAATAAACTAAAACAATAATTATAAGGTATAATAAATGAATTCTTACTTGTAGCATCTTGTCCGGACTGGCTTCGATTCCTGGAACAAGGTTTGACACAGTAAAGGCAATCTGCTCCACTTCTGCGAAGTAGTTCTTGGGATTCCTGTTCAAAACTAACTTTCCAACTTCAATTAAGGGGAATTCTTTTTGAGGCCACACCTTTCAAAACAAATCATAAAGGTATTCAACTGTATGTTTTGACAATTCACTCCAATATATATATCTTTTACTACACATTTTCGAAGAAATTGGGATTGGTCTGAAGAAAGAGTCGAAAACTGGATTATTCTGCCCAATTTTAGATCTTTGATGATGGTATACATGATTCGTTCTAGAAAATTTGGTATTTCTGAAAACCAAATAAATTATGAGCTGCTCAGTTTACTATTTCCAAACATGGCATTCATAAGCATACTACTATTTACTGAAATGCTCATTTGTTTTAATCATAAAAAGTAAATGTGTTCAGAGAGAATGGCAAATCTTTTAGAATTCTAAGATGACAATTATCTATTTAAAAATAAAATATCATCTCTAATCTATTTATTCTTAGAAATTTATATTATTTACTTATTAGTAAAATACTAATCGATCTAAGACTATTAATGTAATACGGAAGAATAATATTTGACGAACATTCACTAAACGACTTGGCAAATTTAGCAAACAGCATTGGCTAAAGGTACGAGCTTCCTGCTCAAATTAACATTCTGATAGACACAAATGCGTTTGATATTTGACGCAGTATTTATATTTGTATATCAAACGCATTCTTGCCAATTAGAATGTCCTTTTAGTGGGTGAAATGCATAATTATAAGACAAAAATACATTTGAAATTCACCGTGTTTATAAGTATGTTGAGTATTAATTGTATTTATGCCAATTTGAATGTTCTTTTTATGTAAGATTGTGTATTGTTAGATATTTCCAATTCGAACTACTAAAGTTCAGCCAACTTTAATCCTTTATATGCTATATTCAAGAAAACCAAAAACAAAAAGTAATAATATTGAATCCATATTATCCTGGCAGCTCTTGTAGATCATGTCACTTCAATCAAATACAAACTGCACTCATTATCTCACCAATCTTCAACATAAACTGAGCTGTTTCAATGGACAACAGAAGATGAAGAAAGTTAATTTCATCTCATATATACAACATTAATTACCTTTTTTTGAAAAAACATGCTTTATCTAATCGGTTCAATTTCTAAAAGTTGAAATCAATATAATTCTCTGTAACATTTATGAATTAGATGGTATTATTTACTAGAAGATTTGGCCTGATAGCTATGAATACAATTAGTTGCAGCTCATGTTTTAGCATCTTTTTTTGTAATAAATGAACATAAGAATTAAAAATATTTTTACCCTTAAATGATTTAAATATTATAACTTTTTGATGAAAAATTGGTAAATTTCAATTTCATCTGAGGTACATAGTAAAAATGATAGTAATAAAATGATAAGTATCTTAATATCAAAATTTCTGCAAGAATAATCTAATATTGCAAAGTATAGAATCAAATTACTAACAATTTAAGGGGAAAAAATCTTTTTACTAGTGTTGGAATTCAATAAATTGTGTTTTTAATAATGGAAATTAAAAATGTCTTCAGTTTCAGCATCGTAAATTGAAATTTACTACCAATATTAGATTAAAACAGACTGATTTTTCCGAAGAACGAGTCTAATACTACCTATTAATAACAATGTGGGTTTAATATCTTAACCCCAAAATTTCTGCCTGAACCACACTAATATAGCAATCACCAAATTAGCAGCTTACTTTTGTGACGTCGAAAGGGTTGAATCTCCATGTCCTTGCTTGTTCGAAGGTCATCACTTGTATGTAAAAAGTCCAGGATGGATAATCTCCGTTGGCAATGGCGTCGTAAAGATCTCTGGTAGCATAATCTGGATCTGTACCAGCCAATTCTCTGGATGCCTCAGGAGATAAGTTTTTGATTCCTTGGTCAGACTGCAAAACATGAGCAAATTATCTAACTTGATTTAAGTTTCAAATGTTTTTTTCTATCCGATGCAAAATAGCATTAGAAGCATACAATTATTTCATTTCTATTCATCACATTTGTTTTTTTAAATAATAAATTAAAATATTTGTTGCAATACATTTGCTTAAAAAATTTAATAGGCTATTGTTATTAAAGGTTAGATTACTCATTAGTAGAAATTCTGTAGCTGAGTGTGTCTTATCCAAGGAGAGACACTTTCTCGTCTTCCTCTTATTTATTTTCACATACACACATATATATAATAGCACACATGGAGGATGATCACATATAAGGAAGCACATAATATATATATTTAAATGTGGAAAATGTAGGTGTCTACTTGCATTAGTTTCACATCAAAACTTTGGTTGAAGTGTTTACAATAAAAGGTATTTAAGTGCGCTTACCCACATTCCAAACATACGTATGGTTTGGAGCATATTACACCATCTATGTTCAATATTAATCGTAATATATATATATATCCTACTTTTAGATCTAAAATATTGTATAGTATTTTGCTAATATAATTTTACAGTTTGTTGATTTAAATTTGACATAAAAAATTGTTCAAATCTCAGATTTCATGTTTGAGGATTTTTTAATTTTCTATTAATAGACGGACGAAAAAAATATTATTATCGCCAACATTCATTTTGTTATTCGTAAACGACAGCACAAAATTACAAAAATATAAAATGAAATGCATTTCTTTTTAAAAAAATGCTTAAACTAAATTCTGGAATGCGTTTATTTCTATAGCTAAGAAATTTTTTGTTCACAACAATTTATTTGATGAAAATGTACAACTATTTTTTAAATCTTTTATACCATTGATAAATTAAAAAATTTATTTCATTTTTTAACTACTATTTAATATCAAATATAAAAACTTAACAATCGTTTGCTAAAAATAGGAATTTTAAATCGCGTTGTAGCCTATAATTTTTAATATAGTCAATATCATTTTAAAATGATTCCTTTTAGTTTTCTCAAATAAGGAAATATATCTAGATTTTAATGGCTCAGTATCAATTCTTTTTTTCTTTGGTTAAATTATTGATACTTTGTTGTTCATTTTAACTATCAAATTTTGTTTCTTCCTTTAGCAGACATCTGGCTAACCTGGAACATACATCATACTTAATTTCCGTTAAATCTTTTATGAATAACCTTACGTTCGTGATTACATCAATAAAATATTCTTAAATATCAAATTATGACAGTGAATTAATGTTATTTTAACAACACTCTACTTGTTCTCTTTATTTTGAACACGTACATTTCCGATGGAGTTTTATTCTATGACGTCATATTGCCATTAAAAACATTTATTTTATATCTTTAATCTGTCTTTTAGTTTTGCATTGTCTTTTGTAGAAATCGAACCTCACTTTCTTATACTGAAATTGCGCAAGCAATAAATGAAACCCTTCTTTCTTAGTTTTCAATAGAGGAAGATAATCATTAAATGAAATGGGTTTATATGTTTTATTGGAAAAACAATGGAATGGTTTGAATTTTTTTGCAATAATTAAATGTGTGATGAAAAAATTAAAAAGAAATAAATAAAATAATTGAAATAAAAAAAATGGAAATTTTAAAAGAAACTATGGAAAAAATATTTGTAAGAAATATTCTCAGCAACTAAATTAGTAACATTAAAAAAACAACTTTTGGAATTTAAAGACTGTGTAAAAATTATTTTACTGCAAAACTATCTTCTTCCGTTATCAACAGAAAAAATGCCGAATGTCAATTAACTTATGTAAATAATTGAAAATCTAATTAAGATTGCAAGAAATCGCAAAGAAAAGCACATTTACACTTCCCAAAGCATATATGTTCTAAATTTTTTGGGTCAAATGGTCGGACTTGCAGAGGCCAAAAGGTATTTAAACTGGCAAACATTCATCTTTATTAGTAGCAAAGCTTCCATTTGTATTGTATTCATTCGGCAAAAGACATTCAATATTATCAGATTATTTATAAAACACTATAAGGCAATACAATGCTCTTCTTCGTTATTACGTTTAGATTTCCCCTTCCGGGAGGGCACCTCATGATTAGGGTTGAGAAGTTTCAGGTGTGGTGGTTGATTTTCGCCATCATTGTGTATATATGAAAATATGAGCATCTGGCTCCTCCCATCGATGACAGGAAGTACTTCCTTAGGGAAGGATTGTACTGTGATTGGTATTGGCTCTTAGGATTCAACCACAGTCCCCGCCAATGTTACTGTTATGATGGTCAGGTCATTCAGAATTTTTCATATTCCTCTGAGGAGGGGATCGGAACAGCTGGTTTAAGGTTGTTATGTTTAGATAAGGATAATTTCGATTTTTCAGAGTTTTTTTAACCTTATATAAAACTTTGATTACAGCTTGATAAAATGTGAGTGTTTCACTAATTGATAGCTCACAATAAATATAAATGAAAGTATTTGATAACGAATTGACAATGTGATCGACATTGGACAGTTTAAAACATGCACAATATTCTCTGTTTACCTTGTAAATGAATTTGCAATAAACAGCCTCATTTTCAGCGTTCACCAATTTGAACGTATCCGCACCATATCCGTTCATGAACCTGTAGCCGAACGGGATTCCGCGATCCGAGAAAAGTAATGATACTTGATGTGTTGATTCAGCTCGAAGACTTAGGAAATCCCAGAACATATCGGCATCCTGAAAAATAAATAAAACAATTTTATGCTTCATTTACATACAGTTGGATATTTGATATGATTAAGAAGAAATCGCAGAACGTTGATGAATTATTAATATTTTAATCGTATTTAATAATACTACGATACCCTTCATTTCAGTCATTATCTTATAAAATCGCCGAAAAAATTCCGTTTATTTTTATACAAATCTGTACAGAATCTGAAATCTTTGATGTATATTTCAATATTTTTCAAACAAATTCAGCAACAATATCCATACCTTTTTCTTCATTCATTATTAATAATAAATACTTATTACAAAAATGTTTAAAAATTAATTCGTTTTCAAAAAAAGAAAAGAAATAAAGAAACCAAAGAATATTGCCTTTTAATTCGCTAGTAAATCAACTAAATCAACAATAAGAACAAACTCTAGCCATATTACAAATTATTTAGGAGTTAAACAACATTAAATTATTAGAACGAATGTTTTGGAAACGACCGGACAGCTCCACCAAAAATTTGCTTCGCGCACTTTTATTTTCTCAAGCTTAAATAATTTTTCAAATAACTTAGTATTAATATCATTTGATTTCATATAGATATCATCTAAAAAATCTCAGTACTTTTTAAAAGACTTTTTCCGAATTATAAACAAATTCGGAAAAAGTAAAATGCAAGCTTGGAACAAAATATTATTTTACTTATAATATATATCAAAATTATTAATTGACCAGGAATAATTTTAAGCTCCCAATGTATTGGGCATTAAATAGAATTTTAAAAAAGTAAATTCAATAAATTTTTCAAACAAAAATTCTATATTAGGCAAATATTAAAGGGAATTATCGATAGACAATAACAAAATAACAAGTTAAATCCAAAAAATTTATTCAACTGGTAGTTTTTCAACATTATTCATTTTCAACAAGCTGTTCTTTTTTGTTTCAGATAATATTCCCTTTCCTACCATCAATAAATATCTTTTAGAAAATAATGTTTATTTTCGAAGCAATTTGCTCCCCTATTATAGAATTAAAAAAAGAATAATAAAAGATTTCGAAATCATCAAGAGTATGAATTAAGTATCACTGTAAAAATAACACTTGTAATATCAGTCATTGACACAAAAGTTTCGCTTCCGAAATAAAAGGAAAAATAAATCGTTTTCAGTTCCTTTGAAATTAACGAAATGTGAACTGCTAATTTTTAAGTGACAGCAGATGGAATTGAAAAACATCCATTTGCATTAGAAATTTCGAACGAAACTACATGAATATAAGAATTTTCTATGTATAAATCACACAAAAAAATTAAAACAATATTCTACATAATATCAATCACAACTACTGGTTAAATCAAGGGCAATTATAAGAATTGTTTCGTAATCAGTACATCAGATAATTGTATATCCCTCGCTTTCACTAACTTTATTGTTAATGACTAATTAATTACATTTTTAGCAAGTTTTTTTGCATTTATATTAGCCTTCAATAATGTAGTAAAATTTCAAATCAAATGAATACAGTACACTCCTGCGTATTCATCCTAATATGGCGAATAGGCAGGATAGAAACAAAATCAAAAACCTGATTGGTCGAGTTCTATTCTCATTTCTTTTCCGAGTCAAAGTCAAAATTTTTATGCCAAAACTCCCTGTTATGATACGTATTTTCTCACTTCTTTTTGAATACTAAGCATTTCAGTTATCTCAAGGCCTACAGAATATGAGCGCAACAGCGGTCCGTTGAAAGAGTTAATGGTAACGTGTCGAGTTAAAATAGAAGACTCTGTACAAATATATATATATTTATATACTGCACTGCACGTATTAAGAATTTGTTAAAGAAAAATTAAGTTAAAGGATACAAAATGAGTTAACATTTTAACATGAATTCTCTTATACCTAACTTAAATGCAAGAAGCATAAGCAAAACATTAAATCGTAGGCCTAGTTTTAAAAAAAATGATTCAAATTGATTTGATTTTTCACTTATAAATAATTAAACAGATGTGTAAAGTCAACCCTAAGTTAAAAGTCAAACTTTTAGTTTTTAGTTTTAGAAAAAGTCCTTAATTTATGACTGCTTCTACAATGTCTTGCCTTTCTCATTCAATTACGATAAAAGAAAACTACTCCGGATAGTCGCGAACCGGATCCTCGGGAGTGTACTGTAGAATTTTTAAAATTATGGTTTATGTTAATGCAATCTGCTCTTATTCGAATCATTTTCAAAAGTGTAAAATTTTAACTGTCTTAAAATGAAAATTTTCTGTCCTTGTATGAAACATAAATATTTTTGAAATGATAACAATTTTAAATTATTGTATTTTGCATGAATTTAATTCTATACTTTCACTCTTTTGTAGTCATCTATTTTTTTTTCTATTTATAGTGGTACATAGTAATTTTATTTTTTAAAGCTTATTATATCGAAAACCTCAATCCCATTTTCTGTCGCCATACTAACCTTTAGATGCGTCACAGGATTTCTTTTTTGCGAGTGAATGAAAACAGGAAAAAGAATAGGATCTCTGATAAAGAAAATGGGCGTATTGTTGCCAACCAAATCCCAGTTCCCTTCTTCCGTATAGAATTTTATGGCAAATCCTCGAGGATCTCTCGTACTATCCGCTGTGCCAGATTCGCCACCTGAAACAGAATTAAAAGTTTCAGGATGTCATTTATTAGAACAGAATATTTTTAAAAAAATAAAGCAATGAAGATATATCGACTTTTAATTTATATTGCTCCGGAGAATTTAAAAGCGATTAAATTGTAGTTATTGTAGTTTTAAATTCTCAGTTGGATTACTTTAAATGTTATTCTTAAAGTGTATTTAAATTTGTTCACTTTTTGCAATTTATTTTCATTTTCATTTTTGAAAATTTATTCATTGCTGTTGAATTCTAAAGACAAAAAAAAATAAAAGAGTTAAAAAATAAAATTCGAAACATATGTTTTATGTAAAGATAACTTGTAATCAAATACATTCGAAATAATCGAATAATAAGTACATTCTAATAAATCGAAATAATAAGTAATTATAGCCAACATAAAAAAGATGTCTAAACTAACTATTTATTCCATCAATATTTTAAACAATATATTTAACATCAACAGTATATTAATCAGAATTTTTATTTTTAAATTCCTCTTTAAGAATTTAATCATCAAGCTTATTATTTTAGACATTTCAAAATGATAATTCGCTCGATATATATATATATATATATATATATATATATATATATATATATATATAGTCGATTCCGGTTAATCGGACCACATCGGGACGCGATCATTTTGGTCCTAATAACCGGCTGGTCCGATTACACGAACATGCCCTATGTTACAAGACGAGACGTGCTATACGTAATATATTAAAATGTCAGTATGACCTTTATTATGCGGTACACGCGTATGGCAAACATACAAACAAGAACTACTGTTGCTTATGAGCTTTATTCATTGAAAAATAAATTTACAAACAAATTCTTCGAAACGATCTACGCGATACTCAGCATGCGAAGACAGTAAAAAAAAAGTTCTTATCAAATTCAAGTCAACGTTTGAAGAACTTACTACCGAGCTGTCCGTTCTAAGAAACAAAGTGCTTGCTCACCTCCCACTGGTTCTTTTCCCTGTCGGACTTCCTACTGTAAGCAGGCGACTTGTGGCTTCTTTTCCATCTTCCCTGCCACGTTCTTAGGTCCGTTTAAACGGAATTTTGGTTCAAATAAGCGAATAATATTAGGCTTATGTAGATAGGATTTGTTTCGGTTCTTTGAGATTCGGTCCGAATAAGCGGCTGGTCAGATTATCCGGTTGTCCAATTAACCGGATTCGACTGTGTATATATATATATATATATATATATATATATATATATATATATATATTTCACTGTCAATAATCTCAGCATTGCACTCGTGAAAAAATAAAATTAGAAAAATAAAAACACTTGAAAATAAGAAAATGAACTCCACTCACTGACGAATGAGAACCTGACAGCAATCGGAGTTCTTTTGCCGACTTCGTTGAAGACTTTTGCTCTTGTGTACTGCGATATGTCATTGGTTACCTCGAAGAACCCAAATGCCCCCGCTCCTTTTGCATGCACTACCCTTTCTGGAATCCTCTCTCTGAAAAAAAAGATTTTTTAAAAAATTATCTCTACTATATTTCTGAAATAAGAAATTCAGAGCTCTATAACAAAATCGGGGAGTTGAAATTCTTAATATTCATTTTGTAAATGCTGTTGCAGTTGGATCCACAAGGGCTTTGTTTTTATAGTTAGATCGTAGGATCATGGTCCCGATTTCCGATTCCAACAAAAAAGAAGCTGCATTCATACACTTAACTTTCAAATTGTATTATGGTATGATTTCATAAGTAATAACAACTCAGTTGCCTTTCATCTGATCATAATTCAAGATTATGAATTTCATGGAAAACAGCCGTAGTAAAATTTCAGCATGGGTCCTTAAAGTATTAATTCAGTTAAGCAGTAATTTTTCTATCAAATACGGCTATAAAGATATCTAGTACCAATAAATTAAACCCACTAATTACGTCTTGATTATTTGACTGGAGGATCTCGATTTTAAAGTATGATTCCGTTAAAGACACTATGCTTATCCAAACAAGCAGATAAGTCCAATCTTGATCCAAACATGCAAAGGAAAGATTATATTTGCATCTAGATCATTTAAATAATTTAATAAAGCTTTTTATATGTCGCAGCCGATGCGATTGGTGCATAATTAAGCGACATTATCAACTGCTCTTAAATACTTTTTATTATGAAAAAGGAAACACAAAAATTCCACAGTAGCATTTTTGAATGATTAATCCCGAGAAACAATCAATGGACGATGGTTGTCGAGCAGCATTCGAATTGTCAAGCTTTCGTCCTTTCCATTGCAACCAAAAGTGCCTTGTTGTCAAAATCCGATGATCGCTCTCTTCCTGGCTTGTCTTCTAAGCCATTGCCGCCAAATTCGAAATGGGCAAACCATTTCCTGCGTCGACTTTCGCTGATGGTAGTATCGCTGAAAAGTTCGTTGAGATCACGAAATGACTGTGCTGGTTTCTGTCCTTTCTCAAACAGTTACTACATAATACGACGGAAATCCGTATGGTTATCGACACGCATTTTTGTAACTTTAAAAGTAGAATATTTCCATTCATAAATTTATAAAATATTGTTAATATTTATTAAAATATAGCACGCCAAAGAAACGCCTTATAACTACGCAACAACTTAATATATGCTTACATAAAAAGTTAATTGAACTATTTTGAAGACTTTAAAACCCCAGCAATGGAACTACAAGCTTGAATTTTAGGGATACGAGGTGTATATCCACTAACGATTTATTTTACACAGTCCTAGAATGTGCCACATCATTTCTGTATGAAGAGTAGGCAAGGATAATAAGGCAATTTAATGAAAGGATTTTATATGTTTTTAAAGTCGATTATATATTTTATATAATCGACTATATTTGAAACTTATAAATAGAACTACTTAAAAGATCAAAATTTTAGAATTCATTCTCCTAGGTTTTTATGTTCCATCATGTAGTACTAAAAATCAAATGTCTTTGTATAAGCTTTGTTTTGAGAAAGTTTGTCTGAAATCAATTGATTTTTGCAGTTCTTACCTGTCAAAATGCGATATTTCATCGATGTAGACAGTATCCTGCAAAAGGATTGGGCCTCTAGGACCAATGGTTAAGGAATTGAGCTTATCTGCAATCGGTGTTCCTCCGGCTGTGGTCAGTGTCTCCACACGACCCTAGAATTTGAAAATGCCTTTTATAAGTCTAATAAAATGCCCATAGATAAAATATCAAATAAATCTTGTGGGATTTTATCGCAGTTGATCGAATTAAAATGCCCTTTTGTAATTAAATAACGTTTTAATAATTTCTAAAACATTTACTATCTTAAAAGAATCAAATAATTAAATTAAAAGTATAAAGTAAGATGACTCTATTCATCATATTAACATTTATATTTTATAATATACTTAGTCATCCATCTTAAAATATGTATATGTAAATTCAAAATTGTATCTTGGTTTAGTTAAACATTTCAAAATCATTTTGTAATAAATATTTTTTGTTTTACACTCATAATTCTTTTGTAATTATTTGATATAAAAGTGAAATTTAAATATCTCTTCAGAAAAGTAGATAGCTTACTACGTGACTTTCGTATTAATGAAATATATTTCTTCAAAAAAATTGTTATTTTTATTAGGGATGTGTAGAATGCACAGTCAACCAGCTATAATTCATTCAATAAGACCACACGTGCGCAGAATCTATACAGTAGCAAGCATTTATCCCGCTGAGATAAGAACTTGTTATGTCCACTCTTTCAGCGCATGCGCAATCATTTTTCTGAGAATGCTTTATCTTATTAGAATCTTATGCCAGGCTGAGGGTAAACGCATCTATACAATAGTAAAAATTGGCACCGATACTCTTAAAAAATTTTGTTAAATATTAACATTTATATTTTATAATATAATAATTTTTTACTTTATTTTTTTCTTATTTTTTATATTCAGTAGATAAAAAATAATTTGAAAAAATATTTTGATGAAAATACATATCGATTTGAAGAAGGAATTTAAAATACTTTTCAATTCTAACAGCTCTTCTGAAAATAAATTTGTTTTTAAGTCACTTAATGTTAAATATAAAGCATGAATTCATAACTACTGTAAATAATAAAATACAAACAAACATAAGAATTATTTTTAAAAATTTCTGAGTTTCAGAAAATATTATGAAATAGCAACGTGTATTTACCGAAGAAATAAAATGTTTTATAATTTAAAAAATCCTTTTAGTAATAATTAATTAGTGATCAGCTTAAATTAATTTTATCAGAAACTAATTCTGAAAATTTTTGAATATCGAATTAATAATTCCCTCTTGATGTTTTTAAGTGCAAGGTTGTAGAAATTTTGCATTTTCTTTCTTAAACTCAAAATTTTAGTTTAATTAAAGATCAACTTCATACTTGCTGACCTTGTAAAGGACACAATCTCTTTAAACATTCAAATATTAATTCCACTTTAAAATTTTAAAAATCGATAATAATTCCTCTTGATGCTTTTAGGTGCAATGTTTTAGAAATTACAAATTTGGTTTCTTAAAATCCAAAATTTAAATCCAATTAAAGGTCAGCACCGCACGTGTGGACCTTGTAAAGGACACAGCTCCCTTAACAATCTCAAGTAGTTCGAGGATTAAGAATCCAGTCGAGCGTTTCCTCCTCATTAGAATCACCATTGCAAAACTTGTGTGCATTTCAGCCACTTCTAATGAAATCTTGATAATGGTTGATTAATGGCGTTTGACTTCAACCATAGAAAATACTAGTTAAATTTAAAATGACTCAATCAAATATGACTTAATCGATAGTTGTATTCACAAACTCTTATGCAACTTTGTAGAGCAAAAAGAATCTTTAATAAATAGTGAATTATAAATAAAGTTTCTTTAAGATATTTTGTATTAAATGATAAATTGTATTTATTACACTGGGTGATATATCTGAATGCTTTGCTTGCTTGTAAAGGAAAATATACCTATCATTACTGATTTTCACGTATTTAGTGAAAAAATGACTGTGAAAAATTTCGATGAGCTCATATTTATCATTATACTGATTATACTAATAAAAGAAATGGTTTCAACAAATTTTTATCTCACACCTTCTAAAAAGGTTGTTATCCTTTCCTCGGTTTTCTTATAAAATTATGCACCTTACTAAAGTTGTATGCTATTGACGAACAATAACGGGGAAATATTAATCTTAGTGAAACTATCGTTTAATACCAAAAAAGTATTTTTAACTCATGGAGATAAAATGTAGGAGGTCTAAAATGAAGAGATCCCAAAAAATTTTGATCTCTTATTAGAAATATTTTTTTTATATTTCAGTTTACAAGAGTATAAAAAATAACGAGTGTGTTGCCGCTCTATAGGTCAGATCGTTTGACTCAGAGCTACCAAGCCTGCCACACAATATATGTTGGAAATGTGCACCGTGAAACCATTCTTTAGTAGGAATTTTATTTAATTAAGGTCCATTTTTAGTTTTTTCCGCAATTGCTTCCAGAAATATTACAGAATAAGCGGTATTTTTTTTGCCACACAATATATGTTGGAAATGTACACCTTGCAACCATTCCTTAATTATAATTTTATTTAATTCAGATCTAATTATAGTTGAATTGTTTTTTTAACTTGAATGTCTGTCAATATGATGACAACACTTTAAGAAAAGCTAATTTTTTCCCTTTGGCGTGCTCTTGCAGATTAAATTTTATTGTTTTGTCCGAAATATATTGTTGAAAAACAAAGTTAAAATATTTGTTTAAAATTCATTAGAAATAGAAATTTAAATTTCTTTGTCAAAACACTGATACCATTTAAAGGTTTTTTTTTTTTAAATTTTTAACTTGATGTAAAAACCATGTTTGTAATATTTTGGGAAGTTATAGAGGATAAATTCCATAATTTCGCCTAATTTGTAATTAGTTAACATTCTAATTTAAAATTCCAAAAAACGGCTGCAAGGTTCACATTCCTAGAGTCCAAGGCATACATATGCCGGATTTGGTAGCTCTAGGTAAAACAGTGTGGCCTGTAAAGCGCCAACACACACATTGAGTTTTATTATACGTATAGATTCGTTTTGATTTATATAATTTTAATCTTTTGAATTCAGTAAATTAAAAATTTTATATTTACTGGAATCAAGCTTTAAAAAAATGTTTGCAATTTAGATTATGAAGAAAATTATATTTCATTTATATTTATATAAATCTTTTTTTAAATATATCCTTTTCCATTGTTTAATTTCTTTAAATTCCTTTTACTAAATAAATTATAGCATTACCATATTTTTTGCTGGAGAAAAGAAAAATTAATAAATAAAAATTCATTTATTAATTTAATTTATTGCTCCGAAATTTTCATTAATATCGTTCTTACACCTCATAATATTTGCGAATGAAATTTGAAAAAAAAAAATCTATCGCATATTTATGTTTTTAATGGTAACATGAAAACTGGTCTTCCAAATTTGATAATAAAGATTTCTTGAATTTCGTAAATAGTCACTATTTTGAAATCTCAAAGACTTTTGAAAGAGTGCATTATTGAATTAAAAAACAAACAAATATTTTTGAACATACAGAATACGTTATTGAAATTTTAAAATAAATTGCATTGGAAATATTTTTTTAATTTTTATAAACAGTAATAAGACTGAGCAATAATTTCTGAACGCAAATTAACAAAAAAAATCATTACAGTTTATTTAAGTTTAGATTTAAAATATTTCATTTCATTGTCTACTTCAACTATCTTTTCATCTATTAAATTTTAACTTTTTGTTTTATACTTCTTTGCGTTTGCTAAAATCAAGTTAAAAAAATATTTAATTTCATAGTTTTGAGACAGAATGTTAAAGTGGAATTGAAAATATAATTGCACATTCAGAATTTCTTAAATTTTAAATACATTTCTTTTAAAAAAATAAATAATATTTTTAATTTTATATAAACAATCATAAGACCGAATGCATAGTTCCTGAGTTTAAATTAAATAAAAAGATTTTTTTAAATTAATTAATATAATTTTAATCTATTTAATTTTAGTTTTCCCCTTAATTTTTATAATGTTAGTTCACTCAAACCATTATTTTAATTTTAATTAATTTTTAAAATAATAATTGAATTATTTTTCATTTTAATTTATCTTTTTTTATATTTACTGGCGTTTACTTTTAAAAAAATGTTTGTTTATGAAAATGTAAGATAGAATATACTGTAGGAATTGAAAAGTATTTAAATATATATTTTGGAATTTTATAAATTTTATTAACATTTGTTTTAAAATAGAAATTGTATTAGAGCATGAATTTAATTTCATTTGAATAAGGCTTGCTAATAAGGCTAATTATAATTCCAATATATATATATATATATATATATATATATATATATATAT
>JAPMOQ010034492.1:1520006-1537927 GCA_026543055.1 Argiope trifasciata
ATTTGAGTGAATGAATAAAAAGTATTTTATTAACGATTGAAAATTTGACCAAGATATATAAATAAATAAATATAGGGAAAGTGTGAACTAATAGTAGGAATTAATAAAGAGATAGTTTATTGCGAAGACATTTTTAAAATACTAGCTCGTAAACATGCTCAATTTGCTCTGAATTGTGACACTTTTATATCAAAAACTATACATGTAAAAATTACCTTTTTATAAAATATTATAATTCATATAATCTGTTTATTGATAGAAATGTTAAAATGAGAATATCAGTTGGTCCACACAATATTTTAAAACTAACAATGGCGAATGTTCATTATAAGTTATGAATATTTGTTATATAAATATTTCAAAATGCGTATGAAAATACTGAAATATCTTAATAGGTTTTAATAACGACAGAAATAGTAATAAAAGGTTTTAATAAAAAATAATAACTTCATTAGAAAATCCTCTTATTAAAATTAATTTCATTGTCTTATTATGGAACAATTCGTTAAATAGTTAATTTCTGATTAATGGAAATAAACCAAATTAAAAGTTATTCGTGCATAATTTAATAATTTTCTGCATTTAAATTTCATTAATTTTTTTCAGAATTCTTCTATTGTATTTTGTTAATTGTTCTTCATATGTATTTTTGTTCCTTAAAAATAAAAATTGTTACAAATTATGTTTTAAAAAATTAATTAAAATGAGGAAACAAATTGTACTGAATAAAATTTATGTCATTAAAAGGCTTATATTTCGTACTATAATCTAGTGCAAAAATAGTTTTTTTAATATAGTATATTCGGGAGATATTACGATAACTTTTGCTTAATTTTTGATTAATTAAAATTTTTATTTTAATTGCAATGAATATAGTTTATCTTAGCTATATTCGTTGTTATTAAATGTCTCATTCTCATTATTACGAAGTATCTCATCATTACAAATTAATTATTATTATTAACATTTAAATTTCCTTGTTTCAAAATCGTCTGTTTCATCCTTGTTTCAATCATTCATTAATTTTTGAAAAATTAAAGAAAAAAAAATGGAAATGTAATAGTTGGCATTGAAAAGATGAAAAATTTTAATTTTAATAGTATGAATATTTTAATACTATATATAGTATATATTTATTGTGAGTTCATTTGCTTGACTATTATTTTCCGCAATAATAGTGAAGCAAATGAATTAACGGAAAATGACAAATTTTCAGTTAATTTCAAGTTAATTGACTATCTAATTCTATATTTTGACAATTACTTCTCTTAAATAATGTGTGCATAATTTAGAAGAATTTCGGTGCAGTTGCTTAAGTGAGTCCGAAAACAAATAAACATATTTTCAATGACTCTTATTTATTATCATACGAGAACATGATGTTGTTTGGGTTTGGAATATTGAAGCTCAACATGCGTGAGCAGAAAATTGACTTTTTATCTCTTTTCAGGCATTAACTTTCGCTCTTTGAGTTATTAGAAAATAATATTAGAAAATAATAAAGAAGCTTTCATGTTTGACAACTTATATATATATATATATATATATATATATATATATATATATGGAAAAAAAACGCATCACTTTTCTGAAAGTTGAGGACTGCGCAATACAGTTGTCCTATTATTCCAAACCAGTTTTTCGCTATCATTTTTTTTTACCTAGAGAAAAAAATTTGGAATTCGAACGATTTTGAGGTGGGAAGGAGAGGTAAACCACCGTTTTTTTAAATATCGACTCATGTGTAATCTGATCATCACGTGATTCTTCCAAACCGGTTTACACTGGTTTTCATGAAAAATATTTTAGAATTGGACTGATTTTGAGATGGTGAAAAACCATGGGTTTTCTAATTATTGGTGATTGCAAAATATGAGTGATGTGAGAGCCTGATATTTCCTGTCTAATTGATATCACGTGACTTTAAAAAATAAAGTTCTCACATGACAAATTGAAATTTGCGATTGCAGACTTCAATTTCTTTTTTTTTCTTTTTATTAATAATTTACGTTGAAAAAAGCGAATCCATTTCCAGAAGGAATATTTAGAGCGCCCCGTTGTAGCTCAACAAATTCGGTGAGAGCAATCACTGCGTATCTCAGTATTTCTGAATTTCCATTAATAGAAAGCTTTCATAACAATCCTTCATCTCAAACAACCTTTTCCCTCATTAACCAGATTTAACTGTCTTGCAATAAGAGAATTTGCGCTTCATTTCCCGGTAAGAAAGAATTTTAAAAAAAATGCTCACAAGGTAAATTGGAAAAAAACTTCGTTTCGGTCTGTTGGAAATGGCACGTGTGTTAAAACGATCTATTATTTCGTTTTGAGATCATCATATTAATTATATAAGATTTATAGAATGTTTTGCTGGGAATTTTTCGACACTATCTATTTCTTTGGTTTAATTATTATTATTGTATAGGTATTGTATCTAAGGATAAAACATTATGTTGAAATTTAAATTAATATTATTTGTAGCAATGACTGAATTAAATATTCCCTTTGTAGAACTTTTTTTGGTACTTTTCCGTCAGAAAGGCGCTGCGAGAAATCGCCAAATTTCCGCTTGTTTTTTCATTCGCTTCACTTGGTGACTTGGCTAGCTATATAACATTTGGTTCATTTGCGCTTAGAGAACGGAAAGTGTCCTTATTTTTTTATTTTTTTGCATTTAATATATAGTTCGAAGTTCATTGGTTATTTTTCTTAAATATATCTAGTTGTAAGAATTTGTACGAAAGGATCACCACCGTTTATTATGTGATCTTATTGACAAAAAGTCGGCAATGTTTCAAAAGTTTCAAGTTTTACAAAGAGAATGTGAAATTTTCAATTGCATCGTAGCGCTGTATGCATTCAGTTTCGCTAAAGATTAAGCAGGTTTAAAAAAAATCCTGTTTTGTATTTAAAACGCAAATTCTTATTTTTTAATACACATAATATAGAAAAAGTAAAGCAAATGTGAAAAAAAATTCTTGCTCGAGATTTTAATGAATACTTACATTGTAGACTTACCTAAGTTCAAAAAACACTTTTTTCGGAAACGTCCATCTACTGTCAGTGACGAAGAAAATTCAAAAACATTTTGAACGAGATGGAAGAAAATTTGTACATCATCTTTACACCAAATTTGCAGATATCTATCAAAGTAAAATCTGTTTAGAGTATGTCTCTCTGTCCGGCTATTCAAATATATCTCAGCACGATAATTACAAAACAAAGAGAGCTAGACACATAAAACTCGATATTCGAGAGATAAAATTTAGCATAAAGTAGATTTTAAATTACACTGATGAAATTTTGAAACAAAACCAAGAATTCGTTGACGGTCTATTAAGCTATACTTTCAGAAACATGTGAACCCAATTATTTAAATACATCAAATGTGGTATTTCATTTTTTTGAATGGAAGTGTGGTATAGTAAAAAAATTTCTTTTTGTTCAACGGTATGGGAAGAACACGTTTAAAACACAAATTCTTTTTTCGAATGCTAGTTTTTTCGATACCTAGATTTTTTTAATACTCTGTTATTTTTGTTGAGAAAAACTCCAACATGTTTATGGCCACTGCGCTATGGTTTCTCAATTAGTTTTAGTTAGTTTTTCTCAAAAAATAGAGTGGTCTAAATTGCGCATTTGTATGATAATATTCAAAAGTTTCATAACTCACTCAGTTTTAGAAGCAAAAGAGTGGCTCTTACTTTTTAATTTAACATTTAATTCAAGAATTTTTAGCTCACTCTATTAACATTCAGGGATTCGATTATATTTTACTAACTACAACACACAGGACCGAATGTCTTTTTTAAAATTTCGGTTATTCATCAGAACATTTATTAACTAAAACTGCATAAAATAGTATTTTTTGTTTCATTTAGACAATTTTTTCTATTAGATGCATAAACTTAATGCTAATTATTTAAAAAGTAGGTTCTGAGCCCCATTGAAGTGAATGTCATATATATTTTTATATTATATATATAAAAAAAATTATGTAAACATTACATCTTATACGATTTGTGATTGATTATAGCGAGTCACCTGACCCTTGTCATTTGAAGTCTGTTTTACTTGTATTGTTTTTAATATTTAATAAAAATTATTATTACATCATAATAAGTATTTATGTTGCATTTATTAGTAAAATGGTGAGAAACAGATGGAGCTGTCTCCTCAAAACTTTCTCATATATTCTCTAATAAAGGTGTTATATCAGAAAATGCCATGAAAGATACTGGCTACCATACTTAAGAAATATTAACTCTTAACGTGAATTCGACATAGTTATTAAATCTATCGCGTCATCACATTTCGCAAGTTATTTGGTGATTAATCCTAGCATGAAATTAATAACATCCGAAAATCAAATTCGTGATTTAGATGCGTTTTCCTCAGACGATTTAAACCAACATTTGTCCCAAAAAAATTACTCTTGCAATTATAATATCTCTTTCTAAATTTAACTCACTGTGTTTTTAAGTTATCGCGTTTACATGTTTTTAGAAGTACATATTAACAGACAGTCAATCTCACAATGGATTTGATTCAAAATTTGATGGGTGCCTACACTACTGAATCTGTGAATCCCCTAGCTCTCTTCGTTTTGAAGTTATCTTGTTAACTTATATTCAAACAGAAGAACAGGCAGACTTCCTTTAAAAAAAGTTTTCTCAAAATTTGATAGAAATATAAAAATTTGATGTAAGGATAGCATAGAAAATTTCAACCTACAAGCGCAAAGCGTTTTTTAGTTATCATTCTTACAGACAGACTGACTGACATTTTCTAAAAATGGACTTTTCGAACTCAAAGAGATCTAAAAAGTGGAGATTCTTTGTGGAGACCTAAAGCATGAATTCGAATTTTTTGGAGATTATGTATTCTCTATACTACGTATACGAGAAAATAAATCTTTAATTGACAGAATTGAAAACCATATAATATTTTAATTATATTTCAGAATACCATTTGTGGCAACATTATTGCATTAATTTCAGGTTTGTTTCCTTTTTCGATTAATGGAATTTTTTTTGTCTCTCACCTAGCAATCGTCTGAATATCTATGCATAATTTGAAGACAAAATCGGGTTTGATGAAAGAAGTGTAAAAATTACGAAGTCCCCTAGCATATATATATAAACGATGTTTATCTTAAATAATACATAAATATTGAATAATAAAAAAAGGTATATTCTCAGAAAACCTTTTCTGACATTCATCTTTCTAGAAGGTATACTTTCTGTTTATTTCCTTTCTTACAGACATTTGCTAAAAATTATTCTGTTCTATATTTAGCATGCAGTAAGAGTTAATTTAATCTTTTAATTTGTGCTTTTTCCAACATGCTGATAAAATCTAATTTTTTCCATACACGCGTAACTTGTTCATGCAGTTTAAATTTTATTTTTATTTTGCCTGAAATAAATTGTCGAGAGTTTTGAAGGCGGTTTCGGTTGTTTGTTTTCATTTCACTGACAGATTACTTTATTATCCTTCATTTTACTGGCAATTTACTTTGCTTATCCTTTCAAAAATGACGTAATAGCCGTTTTCTAGATTGTTTCGTGTTTATTCCTTTTAGGAAACAACTAAGATCTGCCTATTTTTTCCCTTAGTGAGGATTTTCTTCTTATAAATAAACTGAACCTCTCAGTTGTGACTTAAAAAATCTTTATAATGATTTTTGCTCATTTAATTTAGTCAGAGATGGATTTAACAAACACCTGTAAGTTATTAAATAGTTTTTAATCCCATAAATAGGCACGTTCTAAGACTGATTATATATATATATATATATAATATATATATATATATATATATATATATAGATAGATAGATAGATAGATAGATATAAGTGACAAAAGTCATGGGATGACTGTTAATATCGTGTCGGTCCTCCTTTTGCCCGGCGAAGTGCAACAACTCGACGTGTCATGGAGTCCACAAGACGTTGAAAGTCCTCTGCAGGAATATTGAGCCATGCTGTCTGTATAGACGTCCATAATTGTGAAAGTGTGGATGGTGCAGGAGTTTGGGCACAAACGGACCTTTCGATGATGTCCCATAAATGCTCGATGGGATTCATATAGGGCGATCTAGGTGGCCAGATCATGCGCTGGAATTGTCCGGAATGTTCTTCAAACCAATCGCGAACAGTTCTGGCCCGGTGACATGGCGCATTGTCATCCATAAAAATCCCATCGTTGTGTGGGTACGTAAAGTCCATGAATGGCTGCAAGTGATCTGCAAGCAGCAGAACATAACCATTTCCAGTCAATGATCGGTTCAGTTGCACCAGAGGACCGAGTCCATGTCATGTAAAAACAGCCCACACCATTATGCAGCCACCACCAGCTTGAACAGTGCATTGCTGACAGTTTGGGTCCATGGCTTCGTGGGGTCTGCGCCACACTCGAACTCTACCATCAGCTCGTAACAACTGAAATCGTGACTCATCTGACCACGCCACGGTTTTCCACTGGTCTAAGGACCAGTCGATATGCTCACAAGCCCAGGAGAGTCGCTGCAGGCGATGTCGTGCTGTCAGTAAAGGCACTCGAGTCAGTCTTCTGCTGTTATAGCCCAAGGAAGACAAATTTCGCCGCACAGTCCTATCGGACACATCCCTCGTACGTCCCACATTGATTCCTGCAGTTATTTGACGAAGTGTTGCTTGTCTATTAACACAGACCATTCTACACAGACGTCGGCGGTCTCGGTCGTTAAGAGCAAGTGGTCGCCCACAGCGCTGTCCATGATGGGATGGGATGCCTGAAATTTCATACTCTCGGTACACTCTTGATACTGTGGATCTCGGAATGTTGAATTCACTAACGATATCCGCAATGGAATGACCCATGCGTCTAGCTCCAACTAACATTCCACGTTCAAAGTCTGTTAATTCTCGTCGTGCCGCCATAAATCACGAAAAACCTGTTCACATGAATAACTTGAACACAAATGAAAGCTCTGGAAAACGAACTGCGTATTTATACTTTTTCGCTGCGATACTCCTGCCATCTGTATATTTGCATATTGCTATCCCATGACTTTTGTCACTTCAGTGTATATATATATATATATATATATATATATATATATAAAGATTCCTCAAATGAAGCCTTTTCTTAGAAAATGTTGTATATTGTAATGCAAATAATAATATATCAAGGAAAAAATTAACCCGTATTCAGATATTTGAAATAAATTTCAAATATTTCAAGGGAATCATATACTGATTACTCTAACCCATCAGAAGGGACACGGCTAAACTTGATTGACGGGACCGCTGCAACAGAAACACTGGCAGGATCTGTGCTTGAGTCCTAAGGACCATCACTGGCCATACTACAACCCTTCCCTTAAGAAGTACGTTCCGTCATTGATCTGAAGTAACCAACCCCATCTTTTCATATACCCATACCGGGTGGGACATACGGCAAGGGAAAATGATCTTTTCGATACAAGATTCAGTTTGTGTTACACAATTCAACTTAGAGTTATGAATATACCTGTCTCAACAGGTGCAATAGGAGAGAACATAACGTCTGATTATTTTAATATACCTACCAAAATAATACATCTAGAAATACCTTAAGAATTAAGCAAACACAAAGGTATAGAAATACGTCAGTTTTCAAAACAAAATGAGACGCGGGAAATTTCGCTTGCTTTCATCATCATTCTTAGAACTTTCTTGCTGAATTCAATAAAAATGTAGTTCACAAACCTAAAACACCTTTTTATCGACCGTCCAAGGCAACTTGTAAAATGTTTCAATTTTGTCCACCAGACAAAAACTTGCGATGAAGCAAAAGTGTGTCATCTGTGCAGCATATTTCATGATGAAAAATGCCAGAATCACCAAAATTGTATCAATTGCCAAGATCTCATCCAACTATGGCTAAAGCCCTTGAAGAACAGCAGATGTTGAAATTAAAATGTCGAAACTACAAAAATTAAGCTCAGAGTTTTTAATCAATCAACGTCCGCAAAATATTTTACAGCCATCAAAGCAAATGCACCAATTAGAAATCAAGAAACACTTGATGACAAAATATAATATGTCATATAAACTATTAACGAAAAAAATGGCGCAGCAATCAAAAACGCTCTTTGAAAAGGCAATTGACTCTTCTGGAAGAGTTTTCTGACATATTTAATAAGAGTAAAAAGGCTGTTTCCTCTCCGATCAGAAAACGTTGACAAATCGAATGTGTTCCAATGCAATGAGATGCAAGTATCTACGGTGAAAACTCTGATATAATTTTCCATTCAAATGTTTTTCGCTCTTTTTCTCGTCTTTAATTTTTCTTTCTTTCTTTTTTTAAGCGTATATTTGTTTCATTTTCAATCTTTTCTTCCTTTAAAATTTTTCTGGCTTTTTTTAATGGCGTGAGAGTGGGAGGAAGGTAGTGACATTTCTGAATGGCATTTATTCAGGCACAAAACATTCATCCCATAACTAGAAATAGGGCCCAAACCCAAGACCATAATTGAGTAGTTCACGATCTACTAAATTTAGGTGAAAGAAGTGAAAAATAGAAAAGAATTATTAAAATTATCGATATTGATTAAAAAATATTCGGTTTAGCAATTATAATTTCGCATATACTGAATATCGTTTTATGATAAACACAAATGGTATTTGTTGGTTGTATCGGCGATCAAAAAAAGGCAAGAAAAAAATTTCGCCAAATTACATAGCATGTGATTCACACTTTCAAAAATTTTTTTAATAAATAATAATGCACTTGAGTATGTTTTTTTATAATTTGACGAATTTTTTTTCTCTGCGCTTTTTGCTTGACGTTAAAACCGAATTATATTGATTAATAATTCAGTCAAACTTGGCGCGTTCGAATGTTTTAATTCGTATTCAATGTAGTTAATTTTGAATTCTGTTTTTGTCTGTAATTAACTGGGATATCAAAAGAATTATTGCAAATTCTTTTGGTTCATTAAATAACCCATTATCACACCGATCGTCAGTGATCAATTATTTAAAATCTTTTACTCATTTGAGGACTTTAAATATATAAAAGGCATTTAACCTGAAAAATAATAGAAATATTTACGTAAAAAAACATTGAACACCTTAAATGTGAACTGCACTGATTACTTTGAAGTTTAATTTTACAATTAGTTGCCTTTGGCGACCGGCTAATTCGCCAGAAAAATTGAATTTTAAATCAAACGAAATATAATCAATTAATTTAAGGTTTAGTTTTTAATTCATTCAATTCCATTATTTCACCAAATTGTCACATATTAAAGCTATTTTTAACTGTCTTTTCTAATGAAGATCAGCCCCATTCCATCACAGCGCTATTAAAAACCTAAAAGTTCGCTTAATTAACTTATTAACGTTTACTGCATTGAAACTTCACTTTTTTGTTTTCTCGTATATGTAGTATAAAAAAAGCCTAGTTATCGTAAAAAAAATTATAAATTTTCAATTGAGCCACAACGATGTATGAATTCAACTTTGTTAACCATTTATACTTGTTAAAAATTCGGTTTGGTTTATAAAACTCAAGTTATTACTTTCACTTTTGCATATTATATTTAAAGGATTTATAGTAATTGTCAAAAAAATTCGAATTCGAGATTCTGATGAATCTCTACTTATTAGACGTTCCCGAGTTCGGAAAACACATTTTTGAAAATTTACATAAATCTGTCTATGACAAAGATAACTCAAAAACGCTTTTAGCTAGACAGACGAAATTCGCGATAAGGTCTTTGAGCAAATTTGTAGATTTCTATCAAATTTTGCTCAAAATTCGTTAAGAGGAAGTCTGTCTGTCCTGACTTTTCGAATATACGTCACCACGATAACTACAGAAAAATACAATTACATAGATAAAATTCAGTGCACAAATTTAATATTTATAGTGTAGACATCTATCAAATTTTGAGCTACATCCAACGAATTGTTGATTGTCTGTATTTTTTATAAGGTTTTACGATTACAAGTGTAGCTTTTTAATAAATTTTTGTTTCAGTCGATTCGTGTAAAATACAAATTCAATTTTCCGATATTATTAACCGCATGCTAAGGCTTAATCGCCAAATCACTCGCCAAGTATCACACTACGGATTCGTTGAAAATGCTAATTCTCTCCAAACGTTAGTATTGCGTAACCATTCAAAGCCAATTCCATACAAGGAATTCTCTGATATAAACCTATATTTAAAAAATGTAAAAAGAGGTTTCAGAGAGGGCATTCCCACTATTTATTCATCATGTAAGCTACAGAGATATTAACAGAGTTTTTCCTTAGATTTCGAATGATTTTGCATTTGATGAAATTCAGAAAATCAGTTAAATGCCAGAAAAATATAGCAATATATTGAAGAAAATTAGATACAAATATTTTTTAATTGCCAAAAATTCAGGAAAATTTTTCACATTATTAAATCGTTCAATTGATATCGTTTAAATAATAGCTTTTTAAAAAATTTCAAACTGATTGAAATTCATTTTTGAGATGCGATATTTTCGGAAGTAATTGCGGAAAAATTGTGAACTCTAACTTAATTTTTATTAGATTAAAATTCTAATTCAAAAATTTTAAACATTGCCCTGAGTTACATATAACCACTTTTCATGGTGTATATGTGCCAAATTTTGAAGCTGCAGCTCAAACAGTTTGGCCTGTTTTTTTATTATTATTATTTATTTATTACAATTATTGTATTTAAAATTACTAAAAATTTATAGTTATTTTTATATTATTTATTAATTCTAAAATTTCATATTGAAGATTTTACAACCATTTTTAAAATACAGATTTTTTTTAAATTAGAATTTTTTTTGCTGTCTTTACAGTTTTAGACTTGCCAAGTTCAATGCATATCATTTGTTTTTCAATTTAATATTAGAACTCACCATGAAAAACACAATTTAAAATACCCAAAATTAATAGAAAAGAATGAAAATTTAACAGTGATGTCCATTATTAATGTAAATACTTTTTGAAAATTTGACAAAATTATTTCTGTTTATTGTTATTCCTAAGTAATTTTATTTAATAAATATATTTATATTTATTGTTATTCCTGATTATTCATATTTAACAAAAGTATTTGTATTAATTGTTATTCTAATCATTCCTATTTAACAAAATTAATCTCTAGTATGTACTTTATGGCATTTTACAAGCTTAATGTTGTTTACAGTTTTAATGATAATTAATGTTGAAACTCAATACAAAAATCAAAATACATTCAGAATTTGAATATTGAAAGTATATAAAAATTATAAGGGGCAATGTACTAAAGAACCACAAGTGTGTATTATTTATATAGATAATTCAGTGCGACAATAAGTCTATAAATCCTTTACTACTGATTTTTTAGAGTGAAAACATGCGTTTTTTACAACATATTGATATCTGAAACGATATTTTGATATGTTTACAAAATTCAAGTCAGCTCTGTAACTTCTTAGAAATTAACAAAAAATAATGATACACACATCCTTGGATTTGTTAAAATTTGTGATTAAAATCCAAAGAAGAATTATCATGTTAGTGAATCTAATTTAATCCGTTTGGATCTAAAGGCTTCCCATTAGAAGTGTGAAAGTCTGAGTAAAAAGCATTAATTTAGGCATCGTCCTTGTCATTTGACTACGATTCGTGTTTATGAAATCCGTTTCGAAATAGTCTAATGTTGCTTTAAAGTGGTACATTAATATAAATAAGAAAAATTCTTCTAGTCAATATCTCCATTCGGGTTTATAACGTCATTTGTTCTTTAATCGTTGACATTCATTGATAGTACATAATATTTATACTTTAGGAGTAAATTATTAGTTAATCATTATACATAAAACGCTTATGTGGAGGCAAAATCAGGCTGATTTGTTAATCGCAGTTTGGCAACCCTTCGACTTTCCTGGGTAACACGTAGTTTGATAAGATTTCAAGTGAACGCGTTTGAAAAATTAAAGGACATAAATTTTTACAATGAGTATAAGTCGTGCCGTACTGATTTTAAAACGAAATCGTCGAAAAAGAGAAGTTAGCGCGAATGAAAACTCTCTTGAATCATACATAAGAAGATCCAGGCGTTCCAAAGGATGTTTTCGAATGTACATTTTACCTTACATTTTTTATTTCTTTCATTTTTTTATCATATATTGGAATGGACAGAATTTGAATATAGCTGCTTTCAAACATTTTTGTTTTTGAAGATATCACTTTATTAACTCTATTTCTGTGGTATAGTTGCCAAATTTGAGAAATTGTGTACAAAGCACAATTATTTTCGAACTTGTTTCTGTGATGGATGTATATAGTTCCTAATGAGAAGTTATTTGTTCAATTTTGGAGAGTATTTTTTACTTCACATTTTTTTATGCCTTTCATTGTTTTATCACAATTTGGAATAAATTATATGAATATATCTTTTACTAGAGTAGCGAGCATGGATTCCGAAATGATCCGAGAGGAACTGCATTTACAGAGAGGAACTGCATCACATTGCATTTTTTAAAGATTTTAAAACAAAGTCGTCGGAAAACAAAAGGCAGTTCAAATGAAAATGCTCAAGAATCGTTCTTAAGAAGTTCCATTCATAATGAAGAGATAGGATTAAACTTTATGAGTACGGAGCGAAGTTTCCGAACAACAGGAACATAGCTGTAGATTATATGTATATACTTATGTAAGTGAAAGTATTAAGTTATACTCTTTGTATTAACAAAGAGCTTTGATGCAGTGATTTTCTTTGATGCATTTATTTTTTGCTTTACCTTTTTTTTCATTGATTTATCATATTTTGGAATAAAGTGAATCTGAATATATCTGTTGCTAGTCTAAAGTGGTTTAGTAGATTACGTTCCGAGAGGAACTGCATTAGCAGTTCTTGAAGATTAACGAGCGTAAGCTAGCAAGGGCCAGAGCCATTTCGTTAACTATAAATTTAAAATTAAAAACTATAAAATAATTAAGAAAACAAAACCATGCCTTTTAGTATTTTAATAATAAGTTAATGTTACTGAGAGCTCAGTGCATATAAAAATGATGACTTATCATTTCTTACAATTTTTTTAATTGATAATTAATGTTTCTTACGTTAACCCTCCCTTGATATATCTCGTTAATTTTTACTCATTAATTATTTCTCTGTTATAGTTAAATTGTGATCCATTTGGTAAAATAAAATGATATTATTTGAGTCGAAAATGAAAAATTATTCGAATAAAACTCTCCACTTCAGCATGTTAAGGGAGGGCAAAATATTACTTAAACACTATGCTTTAAAATAACCAGTTCTCTTCTATATTTTGTTCTTCATAAAAATCGTCTTTTATTCGAAGACTGATCTAATGAGGGTATAAATCTCAAATATTTTACTTTGTGCCTTATTCTTACTAAATTGATGACAACTGATAAATCAAAGAAGAGATAAAAATATCAAGATAACTTTATTTATGAACGAAAAATTTATATTACAGGTAGGGAAGAAACTTTTATTTTCTTCTGAAAGTTCGAGAATTTTAAAAGGTTTGCAGGAAAAAATATAAGTTTTAGGCGATTTGAATATGCTGGTGAATGTGTATAGAATCTATTAAAAGCAAAACTGATTTTTATCACATTCATCATATTTCTATAAAATTTCAACGGCTTTTTTTTTTAATGAAAAACACTTACACCGAGAGATCATTGAAGCTCGGACGGTTAGCAAACTAGGATTGAAATTCAATTTTTTTTTGCTGCCATCTATTGTTCAAAAGTGCTATTTATTTCACTAATCGTCTGTCATTTTAATTTCGAAAAATTTCTTTTGATGGTTGAATTCTGGTCTAATTTCTATCTTATAGAATTTATTTTATTCTCTAACTATGAAGTGAAGATTAATTTTTTAATATTGATTTTCACTGATATCTCTCAAGAAAAGGCAGGCTTTTCTCCGTAAAAATTATCTGAAAAAAAAACTGATTTTTTTTTTAAATATTTATTTTGCAAAAATATTGTCTGATTTTGCTGCTAAATATGGCATAATTTTTTTTTCAATTTATACCTAATAGATAAATTAATGACATTATAGATATTAACAGACTATTAACTATTTAAAACCTGAACTAAATTGTATTAAATATATTAAATGAAACTCGACAGCCGATATTCTATTTAGACTTCCTTTTGAAAAGTTTTACTGTCATGTTCAAGTTATAAAGTTTATTTATATAGTAGAACAAACGCTTTATCCAGGAAAAATTTCAGCGGGAAAAAAATTATGAAGTAGCATTTCTTAAGAGTGAATTGTGCTGCCATCTTTTGAGATAAAGAATAAACATTAAAACTTAAATCATAAGTTTTATAACAACTTCGAAATTGTAATTTTGTGACAGTATTAATTAATTTGTAAAAAAAAATCGCTACATACTTCTAAAAATTTTTAATTTTTTAAATTTAATTGTAACTTTTTTTAATTTTTAAAAATTATAATTTTTTAAATTTGATTATGAATTTCATTTTGTTTAACAAAGAATGTATAGCCTTATTATATTACTAAAGATTTCCTGCATAATTAGTATTTCCCACCTTTTGTTGAATCAAGAAACATTTCATGATTGGAACCCAAGTATGTTCTCACAATTTGGATCTTTCATCGTATTTATGAGAATCTGTGGCCTTTTTTACATATCTTTTATTACATACATTTTGCTTTTACTTATATACTCAACAATAATTCAACAGCCCGATCTTTCTTATACAGGGTGAGTTTAATTCATGGGACAAACATTGAGGGGTTGTAGAGCTCGCTATAACAAACAATTATTGTAAAGCAATATATGACTCAACGTGACGCGTTGAGCAGAAACATAAAAATCAACACATGAAATGAAAAACGCTGTTTAGTTACCAATGTCATCGTTAAATTATTTTTTAGAAATGTCTACAAAAAAATGTTCATATTGCATCCACCGACAGTAATACAAACCTGGTAGTATCAGTGGAGTGATTGGTGAACAGATTCCCATACTCCGGGTATTTCACGTACACATGCAGCAGCACGAACAACGAATTCTTCAATGAAGTCAACTAGAGTCTCACAAGTGAAGGCTTACAAATGCCCTCATAGGGAAAAAAAATCTAGACTCGATAAATCTGACGATCGTGGTGGCCATCAGACTGGTCTACCACGTCCAATCCAGTGTGCCCTAAAAGTAGCATCCAGCAATTTCCAACAATTGTTTTCTGAACGGAATCACAGGTAAAGTTTACTGCTAATGATCATTTTATGATTCCGTTAATGTGTTATTTTTTTCGGTCCTATATTCTTATACATTAATTGTTCGCTATATTATATAGAAATCCATCTATACAATATAAAAATATAACCATCCTTCAAATTTTGTTCCATTCTTCTAGACTCACCGTACATAGAGATAAAAGGGGAGTGAGTACATGCCTGAGGGCCATGGAGACAAAACATTAGTAAGATTATGCTATATTTTAAAGTTAAATTTGGTGAGCTCTGAAAAAAATAATACCACGCCCTAATTACTATTTACCTCCACAACTCCATTGCTCTTATGGTGTTAAGATCTCAAAAGGTCGCGTGTTGAGCGTTAAAAGGAAAATAAGTAATTGTGTGTAGATTTTAGAGACCTTGATACGACAAAAACAAGCATATTTTTTAATATTATTCAGTAATATTTATTATTTACAAGACAATTTTTACATAATTTTATATATTGTGCAAAATACAACGATAACGAACAAAATACAACGTTTTTAAATGAAATTTTTCTGTTTATGAAATAATACAGATCTGCTATATTATAATTTCCGATTATACTTCAATATATTTGTCAATTTTTCAGTAATGAGAAGGCAGATGATTTCATATTAATATATATAAAAATTGCATAATCATATCTTGCAAAAGCAATTTCAGAGGCAAAGTAAATGGGGTAAATAACACTTCATGATTTTTAAAATTCCAAATAAAAATAACGAGCGCTGCCGTTTGATGACGGTGTAAAATCAAGTTGCTGAAGGGGGAAGTGGCACTTTCATTTAATAGGGATGCTGCAAATAATGTATACCTATTCATGAAACGCGTATTCCACCTATCCTACTTTAATTACGTTCATATATTTTTCTCTTCAAGATTTTTTTAAATAATCATTTCGAGATTTTTTCGCCTAAAAAATATCACTCAAAATTACCACAAATTAGATGGAAAAAAATTACATGAAATTTTAATATATAAATTGCAAATTTCAGTAAAGTGTTGGACAAGATTTGAAAATGTGTCTGTTTCTCCATCTGTATATATATGAACACAATATACATGAATCTAAGCAGGTAAATGTGAAAATTTGACATTTAAAAATAAAATTTTGGATGAAATTCTTCTACGGTTTTATTATTTGTCGGTATAGTTGTACGTGCGTAAGAGAATACTATATTTCAAAAATGTAACAAGTTAGATGAGTTAAATTTGGTGTATGATTTTTAATGCTAAATTTTCTTTAATTCTGAAAATGGTAAACTATATGTTTGTTTATCTGCCCTTGTACATATGAACATGATTACCTCAAAACATAAAAGGCTAGATAAATGAAAATTGGAGTGTATTTTCATATCAAAATTTCGAATTAAAATAATATTTTATGGCCAATTTTTCAAATGAAAAATTTAATAAAGAAAACAAGTGGTCAATTTTCTTTAATACTTTAATATGTAACTTGAATCTAAGCGGAAAATTATCTGTTTAATATCTAATCCAGGAAGTAGACAAAAGAATGCTTCATCAAATTGCAATTCTAAAACTTAAGATGTAGAATAGATAAACGATGATGTAGTGCACGTACAGTCATAAATTGCCTTTTCTAGGCGTTGTCAAAATTTTTTGTTTGATCTTTAGGAAACCTTGGGCGTAATGTCAAAGTCCGATCTAAGAATAGTATTTCATTTAGACTTAGTGCCCACACACCTGTTACGTCTGTTTAAAGACAAAATAATAGTATATAAATTAATGTATTTTAGTTATTGTAGGCTTGAAGGTAGGTGTTATGTAATTAAAAGAGCAATTGAATTATTCATGGAACCTTTGAAAGTAATTTAAAAAGTTTAGAGGGCGTTACGGATACTTTGTAGTAATTTATAATCATATTCTTCATACATTACTTTTCATTTAACAACTATTTCCATTTTGTTGATAAACTTTGACTATTCTCGTACTGACAGTAAAGACAGATTTCCGACTTAAAAGTTGTCTAGTCTCGCTGGATTGAGGATAGATTTAAAAAAATAAACCAAACCCTTTAAAAAGTTATCTTGATTGGTCATTGATAAATCTGTAAAAAATATAAATTCTAACAATTTTGAAATATTAAGACTTATATCGAATTATAAATTCACCAATAAAGAATATATATACATATAACTAATTTCAATTAATTTTTGAATTTATTTCTTATTTTAGTCTATATCAAAGTCATTCTAAAGTGTTATCTTATTTTCTGTTCCCATTCCTCTTTTTCTCCTTAATTAATTCAACTAAAGCTTTGTAAAAATGTCTTTGGTTCCCTTGCTGCGAGTGAAAGGATAAAAATTGCTGATCTAAATAAATACTTTTTAAAAAGATAATAAAATGTTTCAAAAGTTTCCCATGTCTGTTTAGGCGTGTGCGTCAGAAATTCTATCAGAATCTTAATAATATATTAGAATTGTAAAAATATATGTATCCTATTGATACCTCATGTTATATAAGAAAGGGATATTTTATTTATCCTCTTTTTACGCTCTTCTTGCCTAGTCTATTGCTGTGAGCAAACCTGCCTGTCTTCGAAAATGGCATCTGCTTTGTAATTAAAAAATTATATGCTTACAAACACACAGATGTGTGTGTGTGTGTGTGTGTGTGTGTGTGTGTGTGTGTGTGTGTGT
>JAPMOQ010034492.1:1537937-1589244 GCA_026543055.1 Argiope trifasciata
TGTGTGTGTGTGTGTGTGTGTGTGTGTGTGTGTGTGTGTGTGTGTGTACACAAGATATAAGACTATAGCGCTTTGGATCAAATTTTATATTTAAATGAGCTTTTTCCTTTAAGTTTATCTATATTTGTGTCTTTCCGAAAAAACTTAATTTTACACACACAAAAACCCTTTTTCACGATTAAATGAAAGAACCTTTTTCTGTCTGCTATCATATAGCGTCATCTCCGATCCAATTTCACACAACAGTAAAAACTGAGGACAGTTTCAAAAATACAAGTAATGATGGATAAACTGTAAAATGAAATAACATAGCAGATTGCTTCCATTAATATGTGGAACTAAGTGCAGTTGTGATTTTTTTATTTAAATGATCAGCTCATATATATGAAATATGGAAAAATATTAATATGCAATCAGTATGTGATTCCTACCTAAATGTTTCCTCCAAAAAACGCGGGCATTTTGTAAAAAATTGAAAATAGAGTGCAAAAAAGCTTTGTGTCCCAAGTATTTTGTAAGTAAAGGACTCAATATTTCTCAATTTTAGTCAATTTTTCATTTTATCACTTAATATATTTATAAATGGTGCATATGTTACGGTAAATATGATTAATCCGATGATTGAGTCTAAGTACCGGTGATTATCCATAATCAACAGTTTATTACATATACGGTAGTACATTCATTAAAAATAGATAAACACAATATGTGCTTTCACCAAGTTACTAAAAAAATTATTGTTAATACATTAAGAGAAAAAGGTGTTGAATTAATAAATAACACTGGCCAATTACTGGAGGAAGTATTCTATAATACAAACTGATTGGGGACGCAAATTGCCTAAATCCATTTTTGACTATTGAGCAAATAATTTTATATCAGCATATAGTTATATAGACTTGGCAATAATAATGGTAATTTATTCCCAAACATCATCTTTTATGTTGGCAGATAGATGATAAGTGGATAGAGAAATTTATCAAGTACTTTGCATTCTGGATAATCCGACATTCGTGATAGACGGTATGTAAACAATTTCTGACTTTTTCTTATTAGTTTTCTATGGTCTATATTTTTTCATTTATTTCAATCTAACCAGTGAATTCTGTTAATCGCGACTCATTAATTTTCTCGGTTTAATCCTGATTGACAAATGCATCAATCATTTTGGCACAAACTCCAGTTCATTTGTTGCATATTTCATTTCAAAATGCTTAGATAAGCGCATCGAATTGAAACTAGTCGGTAGATTTGATAAATATTCAGATACAAATGAAACCCGCCAATTTCAGTGAGTTAGCATTTTCAGTTATCCGTCTTTAGAGGAAGATGGTGAAAAAAAAGAAATAATGACTTTTCCTTATTGCTTTTTTAGCCATAATTATTTAATTTGCATTATTTCTGTCTCATAATGAAATGACGTTATATAATTCATTAAACTGTCTCTCAATCCAGGTATCAAAGTTCTTTCACCTTTTTTTTCCCTCACAGTTAACCGGCTTCTTATTTTATAAAACAGTTATATTCTTAGGGTTAATAAGTAGCTATCACTGAAGCTTAAAGTTTCTTAAAGTATAATCAATGAATAGTGTCTCCAAAACTTTCTCGCATATTCTCTAATAAGGATTTATCATGTCCCTCCTTCTCACTTGCATAAAATTATGAATCTTGGGTAACTTTAAGAATGCCTCAGTGTTCAGTTTTACTTTCAGAGTCATGACATGAGAAATTTGTTTTTCGTAGTAAAATAAATATTCAAGAATAATTCGTTATTTTTTTTTTCTTTTCTGTAAATAGTCATATTTTCAGCTGCCTTTTCCGAAAAGAAAACCTAATGCGACTTCTGACTGCCATTTTTGATCTAATGAAATAAAAATTGAAGACTGAATTACAATTTCAGCAATAAGATCGCATTCAAAATTCAGTTTAATAGGTTCAATTAATTCAAGTTATCGGGATTTTATGCATTACACAGACCGATAAACGTTCAATCCTTTGGTGAATATTTGATTGAATACTAACTAGTTAAATACGAAAATTGTGTACTAAATTTTATCCATCTACCTATTTTACATTTCTTTTTTTGTATTTTGTTTACTCGTACTTAGACAACCAGACAGATACAATTCATGTGAGTAGACTTCGATATAAATCTATAAAAGCGATGTAAATATATGTCAAATTTCCTCCATTTGAAAGAATTTTGACCATGGAAGCCTGGTATCAAGGTCCCATCTTCGAAGCCAGGGGTTTCTAGGTTCGAGATACAATTCCATTGAAAAACCGTTTGTAAGCAGATATGGTGAGTGTTAAATCCGTCGGAACTCAATGTCCTCCCACTGGTAGGAAAGGAAAGTGCCTATTTATTCATCGTCCTCATCCTCTCCTCTTATAACGGATCAAAATTACGGTCTCTCCTAAAATAACTTTAAAGTTGCTTTAAAACGGTACATATAACTGATCTAATCAAATCTTTTTTGAGTTAGAGAGATTGGAACTCTTTTTTGATGGACAAATAAATGTAATTCTGAAAATGCTTCGAAATTTGCCGGATCTGTGACGTAAAATTCTTACAAAAACTCAAATTTAAATTATTAGGGGAGGAGGAGATGGAAAATTGCAATGTTTTCTGTTTGTACATTTTATATACGAGGGGTGATCTAAAAAAGTTTACAAGCTTCAGTATTTGGAAATTAGAAATTGCATATGGAAATATTGTTACTCAGAGCGGAGACAGATTGTGCTAATTGTCTAAACCGGTCTTCCGATTAGATAGTGCTAGTATTGAGACCTGAAACAGCAACAGTAATGGCGATATTACACAGATATTTTTTCACATGCTAGCTGTTATACCACTTCTATGGGCCAAGAATGCGTCCCCATCGGACAATCATTGACAAATCGTTGAAGCGCATGGAGAGTGAAGCAATCAGTAGAAAACAAGAGGCAAAACGATGTCATTCTTTTGAAGCGGGCAGAGATTTCTGGAAATATTTAGGTAGGAGGTCTGGAGTCAATCTCTATACAGGCTCAGAGGGACCGTTTTATTTTTCCAGATTTGAAGAAACACTAATCAGAAACAAATTTCTTATCAGAGGGTGTTCAAAATAGCCAAGGTTCTGATTATTATCAGAACGGGTTAAAGAAATTAATCCAGCAGTGTGATAAATGCCTCAACAGATTTGGTGATTATGTGGAGAAGTGACAGCCACATTTGTCTCTTAATTTTCATTTGTGTCCTGAGCCTGTTGTTAATAAAACAATTTTCCTTGGTCTTGCAAACTTTTTTGGGTTACCCTTCGTATACATTTGGTGATACATTTTGCACCTTTGCACTCACTCTTTTACTTTTTTGATTCCAAAATTATGTCTAAATTTCTTTTACGAACTTGAAGACTTTTTGAACTCATAAAAGAAAAGAAAAATTCCAAATTATATTAGGAAAAACCATTGGATGCATTCAGAAATTACGGGTAAAGGATTCTTTGTTTTTGTGAACACCGATTTATTCATTTTTAAAAAGTGTGAAACACATTTTAAAGCCCTTTTGTTTTGTATTTCATTTTAAAACAGCTAACACAGAAAACAAAACGATTGATTCTGAATGTGATCTAGGCATGCATGTTATTTCGTGCTTTTAATTAGGGTAATTAGTTTTCTTTATAATGATGAAATATTTTGAAAGGCTATGCATTTTTGACTTCCCCTTTAATAAACTAAATTATTCAAATTTTGCTCAATTTTGCTTTCCCAGCAATAATACACTGTTGTAACATTTTCAAAATTGATTGTTAATCGATTGATTTTAATAATTTTTGGATTCCTTATGATCGACTTCATTTGATAATATTTATAAAAATGACAAATTAGTCTCATAATGTTACATTCATAAAAGTAACTATGCGCATCATTTAACGCACAATCCCAAATCGTCTTACTCAATTCCCAGGTTTAATATAACAAACAACAGCAATAAGTTGTTCAGAAAATGTCGAAACATATTAGTGGAAATCATTAAATGTGTATCATATGTCATATGATCACAATTTATCTCTATTGTGCATTTAAAAGTGTTTCGGTCCTTAAAAATTTAATAAGCTTATTTAAAAGTATGAAAATATTTAACCAGTTTAAATTGAATCATTATTTACTTTAAGTAGTTGGTATTGTTTTACAGTCGTTATCAAAGACTAAAAAACATTGACGTATCATTTTTTACCATTAATGAAATATAAGTTATGCAAAAATAAATTGAAGTTAGTTCAATTAATCATTTTTGATAACTCGATTCTCATTCAGAAAACTGAACCACCCGAAACGAGGTTTATAGTTCATTTGCAAAATTCTACAAAAGATATTTCAAAATAAATTACTCAATTAATTGCTTAAAATCAAAAAGAATTAATGAGATTAATGTTCATCAATTATGTCATGAGTTCATCTTATTTAATTGAATCATATCATATGATTAGCCAATTTGTAGATTTTTATTAATATTTTGAGCTAATAACACAAATACATCACCTTCGAAAAGACTGAAATTGTTTCCTTTGTTCCCTTTTCGTATTTCCTTTCTGAAGACTATCAAAACATCCGTTTTTGTCCGACTGGAAGATCCTTATCTTCGAAATTCGGCTATTCTGACTTTTGTTACAAAAATATGTTGTAGACCTTTGAAAATTAATCAAAAAGGTCCTTATATAAAAAATATGGCATTTTATCTATAATAATGTTAGTATTTAACCCGTAATTAGAGACGTGAATTTTTTCACGCAACCAGAGACATGGAATCAAAAAGATTCCAGAGTTATTTTTCTTTTTTGTCTTTTGTAAACAACATTGGAATTTAATTTGGAAACACATTACATTCTGGAAATCAAATAGTTACCAAGAAATGTTAAATATTCGAAATGTTATAAGAAAAACCTGAACAATCTTTTAATGAATATTTATTTCTTTTAGATATTACGGAATTAACTAATCTTAGTAATTGTTAAGATTTAATAAGCAAAAATAAAGAATATAATAACTTAAAATATTATTTTAATGTTATTTCTTTATTCTTTTTGCATAATTTAAAATAATACCAGTTTCAGAGACGTGGTGTCAATTACACTGTAAATAACAGCAAAATCTTTGAAAAAGAATAACTCAGTTATGTCCATGTGTTCATACTTAGATTTTTGCCAACATACTGCTGAAATAACAGCTTTAAGGTATTGAGGAGATTATTGTGTTCAAGAACAAAATATCACTGCTAATGAACAAAGTAGAATCATTTTCAGTCTTGTCTCCATTTACGAGTGAAAATAGTCTAGAAAATTAGACAGTAATAGAATAACCCCCACTACCCCAAGAATAAACACTGATCCTATTTCTACTATTTTATTTTACATAATTCTTGACATCTGAAGAGGTCATCAATGGTTGTCTATCACCCCACCTTAATCCCACTTTCGAGAAAAATTTCTGAGCATTTATTTACTTTATCATATATTCTCTAGGAAAGAAAAAAAAACCAAAAGACAATAATCACAGTCACAAATCAATTTCAAAAATTTTATTTTATTTGAATGCATGTGATTCTAGATGCACCATCAATGTCTACCGTTTTCCATGGTCCTGGGTGAAAGATAATCCATCCGATTTCTTAGCCTTTGTAACACATCGCTGTGACAAATATAGAACATTTGGCAGTTTAAATTATAAACTATATTGGCAGTAAATTCTGGTTTTGCGATTTAAAAAACGACTACTTATGAGTTTCTTTCAATGCAAACGATATTTTTCTGTTTCCCTTTTTTCCAAAACATTATTTAAAAAATATTTCGTGATACTTCTTGATAGTTGTTTTATTTCTGTATTAAAAATCTTCCATGTCAAAGATGATATTTTATAATATCAATTTTAACATCGTAGCATTCTTACCAAATATAAATAGCAACGAGGTGTTACATATGGTTTTTGACAACCTTATACTATTTTTGCTTTTGGCATTCATTCAAAAGATAGCCGAGTCTTCTGCTTAGCAGCTTTTCTGAAAAGAAAGAGTATGTTCGTTAAATTAAACAAAATCCATTTGGACTAAACAAACCCTATTCCTTTCGTTGAAAAACACGAATCTTACGCACCGATCATATTTTCTTCAGTTTCCCAGGAAAATCGAGGTTTTAATTATTTCAATCAAGAAAATTGTTTAGTTAAATAAGAAATTTAAAAATCCATTATGTAATAAATATGTAATATTTCTGCAGGTAGAATAGTGATTCCAAAGTCATGAAGTGTGATTATTTTCTGAGAAATTATTTTTCAAATTTTTAATTTTAATAAATTTAAAAGGGAAAACAAAATCTGCAAAAACTTTTTGCAAAGAACTATCATTATTAAAACTGAAATATAAAATTTTATAAAATTTAAAATTAAATTTTTATTTTTATAAATTAAATATTTTTTTCATTTCGTCGTCGTCGTATAAATGCAAAATCTAACGTGTTAAATTATAATACCTATTGTTAAGTTATATTAACCAAAAACTAAATTTTTACCTTCATTTGTCGCATTCATCCTTTTTAATCTGTATGAGAAAGTGTACGATGATGCCAGTTTAATTATTCGCTTCATGCGATGTTTCATTTAATTTTCACAAATTTTTAAATCATCAATATGAATATATAGGGTCGTTTACAGTACTGAATCCTGTTCCTGCCGAAGAGAAAAATGCTAGGAATTAAAGGGGAAACATGTGACATTTTTATGCTGAACACACAAACACCAGAAAGAAGAGGTTTAGGGTCATGCCAATAAAAATAATAGTATGGAAGAACTGCTATGTCACTATAGCAACAATGGGGAGGAATAATTGGGATCTGAAAAGTTGCTAACTGACAAAATAAGACAATAGCTTAGCTTTTAATAAAAAGGTCAAAGGAAACAGCGAACGAAAATTGCTGTTAAATTTTAAAGTGTTTTAAGTTTTTAGATTTGAATTTATTTACTTTTCAAATAATGCCTGTTATTAATATGAATATTGTTCTTGCATCTGTGATAATTTCTGAAAATTAATATTAAAATCTTACTATAATATATTATTATTTTCGTATACCATATTTTCCCTCGTGCATTCTGTCCTCTAACCAGAATTCTAAATTGAAAATTAGATAGAATCAACATAATTAAATCAATATTTCGTTAATTTTTATTGTTCCTTTTTAAAAATCTCATTAAAATCCTAAATAATGCTTCGAAATAATAATCTTTCGTGAATGATTTATGTAGGATTCAAATTATATTTAATTCGATGATGGGCTATCATGGATGCTAATATTTAAATATAAGTGTTTTAATGCCATAAATTCAGTAAACATATTTTAATGTTAATAAGTTTGTGCGATAAATGTTAGTTTTAAAGAAACTTCATCACAACGCTTGTATTTAATTTTCTTTTAAATTTGATTGTGAAATAAAATTTTTGTATTTGGCCCTTAAACGTCGCAAAACAATTTACTAAAACTGGGTGGTAAAGACCCTAGTCGGCCTCTTGAGTTTCATGATTCTCACACTCCCTTTCCTTTCTTTATCTTCCGCATACTGAAAATAGGGTGATAACTTATCTTGCTTCCGTTTCTACTGATTGTTATTGTATGCTAGTTATTTTTCAGCTTTTCCGAATTTTGAAATCGAGCAATTATATTTCCAAGAGTGTAAAATTGTTAAATTTATATGTAATATGCACGCAATTTTTCGCTCAGAATCATTCTATGAAATGAGGTCTTTGTTTTAAAAATACACATTCTTTGAATTAAAAGTTTTACATTTCTTATACACAACAGAAAAAATTCATAAATGTCAAAATTTTCGAATCTATATAAATAAAAATGAATGTTTGTCTGTATGTCTGCCGGACCGCTCATCCGATTCCGAAAAAGTTTTGACTGTTTATTTCGTGCTCTTACGCTAAGGTTATAGGCATGATAAAATCATCAAAAGTATAAAAATATTTTTAGATCTATTTACTGCATCTATTAATCAACTAACTCAACAAGGAGACGCAACAGATTTAGTAAAGATACTAAATTCAAGCTTGACTAATATTTCGCAGTTATTGCACGTTAATGCAATGTAAGTCTTTCTATGAGGTAATAGTTTTATTGGAGAGTATGCGAGAAAGTTTCAAAAGAACCAATCCTATTAGTTTGAAATTTTAACTAAGCATTTAGTAAAAGTTTAGCGTTTTTTTTTTTTCCGAAAATATTATATTACAAATAATTTTAAACTATCTTTGTTTTCAAAAAATTATGTTTTCAACTATATTAAAGATTTTATGATATAAATAATTTTTAATCAATTTTAAAAGAAAATATTTTAATCACATTTTCTAATATTAAACTTTAGAATACTGAAAGAATAATAGACAAATCAAGAGGTACAATAAATTGTTTCTTTCATTACCATTCTGAAAGAACACCAAGCTTTACAATCCTGAAAGAATACTAAATCTAATACATAAAAATGAATATTTGCATGTAGAACAGAATAAGGAAAATAGAATAAATACTATTTCTAAAAATCCTGTCATTTTCTAATATATAAAAATACTTGTTTTACACAATGTTATAAATTGTAACATGTAGGCGTTGACAAATTTCATCAACAGGGTTTTAACAAAATCATTTTCTAATCATTTTTATTTTTAAAAAATATTTTGTTACATAAATTTAAATTTCCTTTATTTGGAGTGGTTCTGATCAATCAATATGTTAAGAGATGTTGTTTATAATTTTTAATAGCTATAAATAAATAATGATATCACGATATATCGACAAATATCGGTATGTGTTGGACGATTTGTAGCGATGATGAAATTCTGTCATCTTTCAATCCTACTTATAGAAATGCAAAATAATAATAATAATTTATATGTGATGATAAACTTTAAAGATTTTTTTAAAGCACGATAAAAAAAATTTACTTTTAAAATCCTAATTCTTAATGGTTTATAATCATATGATTCGCTTCTCAAGCGGAAATAACTTTAAACTAGTATAAGTAGTATAACTCAATAATTTTAAACTAGAATAAGTAGTGGTAAATACAAAACTATAGTGTCATTACTTGCAAATCAATCAATACAATGAAATCTTCTATTTAAAATTCTAAATAAATAAAATGAACTTAGTCATCGCAGACGTAAATGTCAGACAAAGTCTCATATTGACGTTTCATAGTTTATACCTTAGTTCGATTTCTTTTTTAATTATAAAATAATCATTTTGATCTTAAAATAATAATTTAAAGTCAGTAAAACGAATTTAAAAATCGGTGGTATAAAAAATTAAAAATGCGTGCTTAAATGATATGTGGAAGTAAAAAAGTTACTATCATTAAATGTATTGTTTAATATCCGGAAGACAATAATCCAAAAAAACTGCACGAGCGGAAGTCCATTTCCTGTAGCGTAAAAAAAAAGAAAAAGAAAACGATATGAGAACTTGGTTATCGTAGTGTAAGAGTGATGCAATGGAGAAAATGTCAATTGCCTCTAATGAAAGGAAACGCACAAAACAAACTTACAAAATGAAAATTTCCTTTTAAAAAAATAAGTCATTTCTTTTTTAGCATTTTAAATTAAATTGATTAAACAAGATCAAAATGATAATGACTTTTGTTAAGTTAAATAGAAGAAACTTTTTGATATTTCTAATATATTCAACCACAGCTTCTGATACAGATAAAAATCTATATCTGTATTTCTTACTGAAGTTTTTGTAACTTATGAGTTTATAAGTTTTACAATCAAATATGGGCACAAATTTATTGACAGTAACTTTTAATAAATTGGAAAAGAAAACAAAAATTCTTAACTTTGAGATGCATTCTTCGAAACAGAATGCTCAGGTATGAAGTTCAATGGCATAGAATATTCAATTAACTGAAAAAATCTCGAAATTATATTTTGCATTCGAATTTGTTTTTAAAAAGAATTGTAATTCGGAGTCTACCTTTTTATGTAAAACCATTCTCGTAATTTTATTTCAAATTAAATAAAAAATTTTTTAAAAATTTGTTGAGAAACCTGCAAACAATAATAATAGTATTACAATGTTAGAAAACGATTTTTTAATCCTTTGTGTGAATTACTTAATACTTAAATTGTTAAAATAGTTCAATGCAACCAAGTTTAATTTCAAACAAATGATTTAATTTGGGAAAATGTGAAATCATAATTTTTATTTCAATCACTACTTATTTAATAACTTAAAAGGATAGAACTTTTTTCATAACTGAAATTGATTTCGCAATTACAGACAAGAAATACCTACGTTTCATTTTTATATAGCTTTATTATATAATGACAAGGAAAAAAAATTATTTTGCCAAACGAATTGGACATTCGTCAGGTATTTATAATGTCGACGTTGATTGTATAATTGATAATATTTCTGTTTGATAAAAATTCCAATCTCGTCTATTAAAAAAAATTGCTCCTAAAAACATCAAATTGGATATATGTATGTATAAAAAATTATCGACTAAAACCAGACGAAATAATTAAAAAAACTACGCAGTTAGTAATGGCACGTGGAGATGGTAAAAGTATTGCATGTCGTCTGTTTTCTTCTTCAGTACAAATCAATTCTGTTGTTTGTTTCCCTTGAACTCACTAAAATTCGAGGTAATTGTGTGTGTATTAACTATTGTTGCTGTGAAACCGTTTTTTCAATTATTACCTTTGGCGAGAATCAGTAAGAGCGATAAATTTCAAAATATGGTATCCAGATTATTCGCTGCTGCGATGATTTTGTGTCAATTTTTTCCGCACGTCTGTGTTATCGTTTGCTGCTGTTTTCATGAAAAAAAATGCGTGATAAAAATTAAAGTCAATGTCTAATTAAATCAACAGAGAAAAATTTTATTTTAGTAACTTTTTATTAAATAATTACAATTAATATAAATATGTATATACATATGACAGAATCACAATATTAAGTGGCAAAAGGGGTTTTTTTCCAGCGATCTACACGCCTCGCCACTGACGGTATTTATTCTGAAATTTATATCCTACTTATATAAGATTTAAAAAAATCTCTTAAAAATTAGTAATAAATTACTAAAACTTTATTGATTTTCACAAGAATTGGGATCGCATTCTTCACCTTCACCTGAAAAATACAAAACTCCTTGCATTTTATCGATTGAACTACTGCCTGTTGATTTCACTTTTCATTACAAACTACTAAAGCTCCATTTAAAATATTGAAAATTAATTAATTAATATTTGAAAAAACAGTATTGACATCAAGTGACACCCACCACAAGAATTTAAAAAATGTATTTAAACTCGAGTGGATGAATAAAAAGTATTTTATTAAAGATTGAAAATTTGAAAAAGATTTATGAATGAATATATACAAATAGTGTGTGAACTAACAGTAGGAATTGCAAAAAAGTCATATTTTTTTTAATCAATCAATCAAATTAATATAAAAGGTAATAATTATGACATTTACAAGTAATTCAGGTTCATAACACACATAAAAAATGGCATCAATGCATTTATCACATTCATAGAAAAATTGTTTATAGATTTCAAGGTGATTTTATAAATCCCACATTATTATTAAATTAAGAAAAATTCGATTTCTGTGAAAAAAATATTAATAAAAATGCTTTGTCATCCTTAAAAGCCAAACATTTTAATTATACGTTTTCATTTATTTAAATTCCAATACTAATCAGAATAACTTCGTCTTTCATTAGTAAACTAAGAAAATCATATGCTGTTATTAACAGTTCATTTTACGAAAGCTTACTTTTTTTGACTAGAGCTCTTTGTATTTTACTGTTAAATTTTCATTACGTTCTATTAAAGATCAGAGAATTATGCAAACTTGACATTCTGTACTTTCCCATGCAATTAAATGCAAAGATTTAAATCAATGAAATTTGGCATGATATCTCGTGGCAAGAATTGTAATTTTGTGCCAAATTTTGTCTCAAGTTGCCTGCAAAAAGGTATCCAAAATTTATATTCTTGTCATAAATCATAAATGCTAGATTTGCTCCAAAAATCTACATTTAGTAGTTATCGCTCAACAATGACTAGTAAGGCATCCGCGGTCGTGTCCAAAATTCCTAATTTTATGCACAGGAAGAAAGTTAGGGTCTTTTTTTCCCTTTTGAAGGCATTTTAAGTTTCGAAGGCTTCACAGATTAGTAGCAGATTAAATCAGTTGAAATTAAAAATAAACACTGGGATCTTAATTTAGAAGATAATGCAATGCACCACTAACTTGAATATGCTTTATCTTCATTTTACTCACGTTGTTTTTATAAACCGTCCTTAATGCCATTGAGCTGGCACGTGACAATAAGTTATAAAAAATAAAAAGACATTACAAAAAGTGAAGTAGACATTCTAGAACAAGAAAAAAAAATTGAAAACGCATGTACAATGATTCAGGATTAGTCTAAAATGATCACTAAATTTTATTCTTTAAGTGTTCTAATGTAATGTCCAAAATGACTCAGTATTTTACTAATAAGAAATTAAATTTCTTTAAACCGTACTAGTGGGCAGACGTCAATACGGGATAATTTTGTGGTGACTGAATGTTCATCTGTTAAAATTGCAATAATAATATTTAAAGCAGAATTGAATGAATCAAAACATAAATTAAGATAAATCGCACAATTTGCAATGTGTTTTGCAACTTGCAACATTTCATATTTTTGAAAATTTAAGTTGATTAATTAAAAAAAATATTGCAGTTAGAAAAAAAAAAGCAAAGCAGTCTTTACAACTTAATATAATTGCAAAATGAATGAACAAAAAATATTTTTGTAAAAAAATAGTAAACTAACTTATTTTAAATAAAATTTTACAAAATATTTTCCCCCATTAACTAGGTAAAACGCAACACATATTCACAATTTCTCATTATCCGTTTCGATTAGGCACTAATTGTGATGTAAAAAAATCTGTCATAAGAATCATATTTAGAGAAAAACTTAAAAATTAAATATTTAAATAATCAATTCTTAAAATATGCACTGCAACTACCATCAGGCTCCCCTGTCGGAAATTATCGTCTGCTATGTAAATTCTCTTTGAATATATAAATGAAAAATATTCATTCGAATATTTTTCAGCACAGAACATAATTTTATTATCAGGTTCTTTTTTTTCAAGTTCAAAAATAAAAATATATCAAAATAAAGAAATGTCATTCCACTAAAAATTATGGTTTGATATAATTATGTCTCATAAAATGTAATTCAAAAAATTATTATTATTGCTAACATTTGTTGTTATTAAGAAAAGTCATTTTATTTTTAAAAATCGCTTGGTAAAAATGTCTCAGATAACATAAATTCCGAAAAAATATGATTATTATCATTTGAATGCATATTAACAAAAAATTTTATTTGTCATATTTTTTTCATAAATTTTTCATGTCCAAAGACATATTAAATCAGTTTTTAATAAAATTAATTTTAAATGCATCATTGTCTGTAACCGTATTTAAAATAAGTAAAATATCATCTAAAGAAATGGCAATGCTTTCAGTCTATTGGTTATTATCGTTCTAAATGCGTCCGGACAAAAATTTATTTTTTCTAATTATTTATTTAAATTAGTTTCTACAACTTTTACTACGCTGCAACTATTAATGCATTTGACGAAACGCTTTACGATTCAGTTATGTCTGCATATAATATGCTTCAGTCCACTTTATTTATTTAAGAAGACTTTTTTTCCATTCTTCTGTAGATCGATTGATATCTCTATTGCTAAAATATCATCAGCAAGTAAATATTCCACTAATTAAATAGAAAATTTATTAAAGCAAAGTTTTCAAAATTGCCAAGACATTCAATAGCGAGGTTTCTATAAATTTTCACATTTTTGACCTTCTTGAGCCAATAAAAATTTTTTAGGAAAATTGGTTTGTTTTTCTGTGAATGCATTAATTCAAACATAGAAAAAAAAAAAGCAGAAATTCCCTATATGGTTTCTAGACAGCACTATCCATCTTGCCATATTTTATCGAAAATCTTTTTTAAAAAAATCACTTTGTCAGTCCATTTGTCTTTCTTGCGCGCATAATAGCACAGTTAAATATTTAGCTAAAAAGTTGAATTGAAGGCCGTGATATTTACGAAGCTATTTATAGATATTTGACTATATCGGTCAAAGAAATGTAGATTTTCGACCAGGCAATTGCCTAGGACCACTGAACGACGGTGTGATAAGAGTGCAAATTCAACGATAAAAAAATGTTACTATTCTAATTGAAAAATAAATAAATTTGGGGAAAGTAAAACTATAAATAGTAAAATATTAGGAAAATGTCAACTATTCGTGAAATATAGTTGATCATATTTCTATTTGCTTTATTATGCCCAATATGTTGTTTAGAAATTATAAACTCTGAACTTACATTATATTTATATAACATCAGCTGACGGCATTTATTGTTTGTTCACATTATGACATTCATAATGTGCACAAACATGAATGCCGTGTAGAATCACATTATAAATAAAAAAAATATATGCATTTTAACGAAATTATTAAAATAAAAAAATTAAACAGAAAATATATCATTAAAGTATTTATTCATTTTAAATTGAATTGAATTATAAAATTAAGTTCGATAGTTCATTAAAAGTGGAATTTTCTTATGTGCTCTATCTCTGGCTGCAAAGCGCCTAAATCCCCCGCAAGATCACAAATAAAAATCCAAAATGCATATTAGATTTTTGTTAACATATGAAACAAAAACCACCGTAATGTGTGTGCATACTAAAAAGTCAGAAGGAATATATATATATATATCATCTGATTAAATTAACAAATTCAAATCACATTTCATGTCGTGAAATAATCCTAGTAAGCATCGAATTACACAAATTCACGAACATATGATGAAATTGCATAAATTCCCATTCATTTTTCTCTAGAGACCACTCATTCTTTAAGACAGTTAATGTTTTTCGTTCATTAGAAATTAACGAACGTTCTTATTGCCATTCACATCACGATCGTACGCTTCGTTAACTCGGCGAGTCTTACACAACGTTCTAAAACACATTTCAGCTCCACTATGCTTTGTTCTGGAATAGTACATACCGTTACTTTCTTCAGTTCCTATCGATTTTTTTTTTCTACCTTGGGGAGGATGATTGGGGTTAAGCACTGACCTGGCCGGCACCAAATACCAGTTATTCGGATCAATGTACTTTGATTGTACAAAATAAATTATCGGGGCTTTGTGATTGTGAGATTCAGACCGTGGCTACATCATGATGATCGCATAACAGAGTAGTGAGAACGTGAAGTAGCCATCTTCCTTTTGTTTTATGCGGATATTATTTTTTTAGTTCCACGATAGAGAATAATTGATGCAGATTCATCTCGCTTTTTGTTAAAGCAGAACGGATGCTAAATAGAGAAAATTATTATTAATGTTCGTCTATAGCGAATATAATAATTTTTATCTGAATCCAATAATATAATAATTCTTATTCTTTATTTCTGTTTAATTCCACTATGGACCTAATTGATGCAGATTTATCTTGTCTTTTGTTAAACAGAACCTATGCTAAACAAAGAAAATTATTATTAATGTCTGGTTGTGCTGAATCTAATAATTTTTATATGCATGAATATTTTACCCTTTGAATATTTTACACTGCATTGATAGAGCAAGCATTAGAGTTCCTTACAGAACTCCTTAAAATTTTCAAGTTAACTCACCCTTTAATGCAATATCCAGAATAACATTTATTCGAAAAGTGTGAATAATACATACAAATTATAAAACATCATCATCAAAGGGTTTTAGAATTATTAAAAAGAGATAGCAAATTAAAACAATAATCTAGTAAATAAAGCTAAATATTTTGCATTTGTTTGGTTGAATACGCGATGAAAAACATGTTATAAATGATGGACAGTCAAATTTATTCAATCTAAATGTTTTTGGACCGCCATCTGTTTTCATAATAATTTGTTTTATTTATTTACTTTTATAAGTTTTTACTTTCCTCCTAGTGAACAAGAACATTAAAAAAATTCAACGTAAGAGGTTTCTTTAAAATTTTTCTGCGTATTCACTAATAAACTTTTTACTGCCGGAGAACCCCTCTGTTGAATGAAATGGTAATGGCGTACAATAATTGCGAAATATTAAGTTCTGGATTGAATTTAGTAATTATCAGTTTCATTTATATATTGAATCTGGTGTCTATCTTTGGCGAGTTCTTTGGTGATTGATTCCTTGGTGTGCGGTTAATTGTATCCGAGAAACGAATTTATGTTTTAGACAAACATGTTTTTGTCAATCATTTGAAAGAAAGATTTGAAACAAAACTGCACTCGTAATCACAAAATATCATACCTAAGTTGTATTATTTAAGTCACTGTATCGTTGAATTATCGTGTTTACATGTTTCTGAAAGTGCAGACCAACAGACAGTCAATTTGAAGTTTGTTTTAGCTTAAAATCTGACAGGTGTCTGCACTGTATATGTAAAATCTTTGTAACGAATTTTATCTATTTGATTTTCTTCATTTCGTAGCTACATTCGAATAGCCCGATAGACGAACTCCCTCTGAACAGATTTTACTCAAAATTTGATACATATCTGGAAATTTGTTGTAAAGATCATGAATCCAATTTCAAAAGCGTTTTTGAATTATCTTTGTTACAGACAGGCGGATATTTTCCTAAAATGTGTTTTTCAAACTCAAGAAGGTCTAAAGCGAAGAAATTCATTAAAATCTCGTGTTCAAATTTTTTAATGATATAAAAAGAGAAACACTTCGAATAAGAGAAATAAAAAAAAGAGATACAATATCCATATACTCAAGATTTTATGTAGAAGTGATATGGTAAATTACTTGATCGAAAATTATGAGAAAAGATATCTACCTTATAAAAGCAGCTGTAATAATTGAATAGTATAGGGCGATTGCATGATTATTAGTTTCTCACCCTTTCCCGTGATATCCTAACTTTTATTTTCTCGTATAAACAGTGCAAAGAAAGTATATCAATCGCCAAAATAGTGAAAAAGATTTTGACGATTTTTCACATTTTAGACCTTCCTGAGTTCGGTTTTTTTAATAGTCCATCTGGTTACCTCTGACAATAATAAATCAAAATTGTTTTGAGCTAGATGATAGAAATTTGGCATATAATCTTCATATTTCTTTTGAAGATTATTTGAAGAAGATTTGTTCAGAGGAGGACCCTTTCTTCGAGTTTTGGAATATAAGTTAATCCGATGATTACAAAACGAAGACAGACTGATAAAATTCGATACACAGATTTAAAATCTGTTGAGTGGGCATCCGCCAAATTATGAGCCAAATCCAACTATAAGTTGACTGTCAGTTGATCCGTATTTTTAGACACACGTAAGTGAGATAATTCAAAAACGCAAAGATAACAAAATGTATCAAATTTGGTATGGGATTTTTTTTTTTATTACAAATGAAATTTTCTATCAAATTTTCGTTTCAATCAGATTGAGAGAAAAATGTCTAAAATGCAAATTCGATTTTTGGAGATTAGTCATTTGCTAGGAATTTAATGTCAAATAACTCGCCAAGAAAGACACGATAGATTCAGCAAAAATGCTAAATTGATGTTTAGTAATATCCCAAAAGTTCATACTTATAATATTTATTTGCATACCTCTACCAAGTAATGGGGAGACCGAAGGATTTTCCTTTTAAACCCTCCTACACTGAAACCAGAAATATTTAAAGTTAGTTGGTAACATTTATTGCTAATGAATTGCTCTAATTAATAATAATTAAACACTCAATTAATAATAATTAATGCTTTATGATTATGCTCCTGTTTAAAAAGGAATGTAGGACAAAAGTTGGTAAGCTGGTTTTTTGAAGGGAAGGGAAGAAAAAACAGTTGCCGTGAGGTTAATTGCCTTCCTTTTCTATAACTATGCTTAACCGCTACGTTACGTTCAACATGCCAAGAATATTCATTGAGTTTTATGACAATAACAAAAAACAAAAAAAAGCTTTCAAACTTTTGCAATTATTCCCTTGAACTCCTAAAACAAATTTTAAATTTTAAATGTAAACAGTTAGCTGTCCGACTGGATTTTCTTTTGGGCGATTCTCACCTTCCTTGAGAAAGTGATATTGCTCCCTTGATGAAAGGCATTTCACGCTGGCCTTCGGACGTAAATGTTGCTTCGGAGGCGGAGTTCGCGCATTCCTGACCTTCAAAAATGTGAAAGAGGGTGAAAGAAAATCATTTATTTGTTGCCAAATCTCTTCCTCGTCGAGGCCGAATTCAGTCTATTCTGTCAGGTCATTCACCGATGTTTGTGTTTGATTTTTTTTTTCTCCTCTTTACAACTTGAACTTAGTACCGAGAGCATCTGATATCCAAACATTTTTATAGCAGAATTCGTACTTTCGTTCAAAAATCTATAATTACTTGGAGATTAAATAGCATGTTTTTTTTTTAATCATCAGAAATGATCTCCTTAAAATTTTCTCGCATTTTGTCTAATAAACTCGTCATGACAGGGAACACCTTACATAGTATTGGAGTACAATATTTATGAAATATTACTTTTTGGTGTGTATGTAACATTTTTAATGAATCTACGATACCTTTGGCGATTAAATCTGGCATGCGATTAATAATATCCGAAAATCGAATTTCTGTTTTATATTCTCTTTTCGAAACCGAATGGAACAAAACAACACTTGTAATTACAAAATCGCAAATAAATTTGATGTATTTAAATCAACGCTTCTCTGAATTATCGCGTTTACATGTTTTTAAAAGTACAGAACAATGGACAGTGAATTCTGATTGGATTAGCTCAAAATTTGATAGATGTATAGATTATAGATGTTAATCATGTATATTGAAATTTATCTATCTAGGTCCCTTCGTTTTATTGTTACCGCGTTAAATTATATTCGATCAGCCGGATATCGTGTCATCCTTGGCGAGTTATTTGATGATTAATCTCTGGTAGGCGTTAATAGTGTCCGAAAATCGAATTTGCGTTTTAAAAGTGTTTTCCATAACGGACTGTAACAAATTTTGACCCAAAACTGAATTTGTGTAAACAAAATTTCGAACTAATTTTGGTATATTTAATTACTACATGTTTGAACTTTCGAGTTTACATGTTTATGAAAGTACAGACAGACAGAAGTCTATTCCGTATTGGATTTAGCTCAACATTTGATAGGTATTTGCACTATTGAGTTTAATATCGGTATCGAATTTTATCTATGTTGTTCTCTTCGTTTGTAATTATAGTGTTATATTAGAACAACCGGATAAACGACCTTCCTCTTAACAGATTTTACTCAAAATTTGACCGAAATCTGCAAATCTAGAATATAGACCATATACAAATTTCTTCCTTCTAATTTAAAACATTTTAAGTTATCTTTGTCACAGACAGACAGACAAAAGAACACAGTCAAGAAATGTGTTTTTCGAACTCAAGGAAGACTAAAACGTTGAGAATAGTCAAAATCTCGTGTTCGAATTTTTTATGATTACTATACTTTCTCTGCACTAAGTATACGAGAAAGTGAAAAAGTGTGAATCATTTAAAAAGCACGTCTCAAAATTAATTTTATATTTTCAATCACATACTCTTAAAATTTTAAACTTGCTATTGAAACATGCAATTTTTGGATCAATCAACTGATGCGATTCTAAACATTTTTGGAAATTTATCAATACCATTCTTCGTTTTTACTATAATTCGATGAAGCTTATGTTCGTGTTCACTATTATTTATTTATTATGATATTACTCTTATATAAGAGCATATTTTTTGCTCTATTATTGTTTTTTTAAAATTAATTTTATTATTAGAGGAACTTTTTAACGTTAAATTTCATTTTCCCTCCCGAGCCTGTGATGGTAACTGTCTTGTATCGAATGTTGACTTTAAATTCATTGGTACCCAGTGTCCGCCAGCTGGTGTGATGCGGAAATTTAGTGAGGAGGTGTCTGCTTAGGTGTCATCCTCGTCATTTGAACGCGGTTGAAAATAACGAAATCCGTCCCAAAATAGCCCTAATATTGCTTTGAAACGGAACGTTATTATAACTAAAAAAACTCCCTTTCCCTTACCAGTCCCTCAAATTCAAAAATTATTTCTCATCCCTCTAAAATATTCTTAATTAACAACCAGCATTAAAAATTATTTCAATTGGAATCAAATTTTGAAAAGGTATGCTTTTTTTATGCTAAGCATTTCTTTATTACTAATTATAAAAACTTACTTGGTAACTGGCAATTGTTACAAAGTTAAAGAGTTTCATTCGGTTTCTAAAATTTGCATCTCCTTTCATAGTTAAGTTTGAAATCTAATTCAAATATTTCATGTTTACCGCTAATATATTGCGCCAAGGCAATTCTACAAGAGAGATAACCTGCCAAAAATGAGAGTCGTGTTGAGGACAAAGGTCAACGCTGATGACCTGGCAGATCGAGAAATCCCTGAAAATGAGAGAGGCAGAAAAGTGCTTGGAAACACAGGCTCCATATTTTTGTTGTTGCTGTTGTTATTATTATTTCAAAATATTTAAAAGTGACATAAAATTGCTTCAGTTTCTTGTTCAACTTACCATAAATTGCCATTTCCTCATATGAAAACAAAAGCATTTAAATATTTTGTATAGTTTAGATACGTAAATCTGGAAACTCTGGTTTTTGATTTATAAAATCTGAATGACTACTGGCCTCGTATTTAGAACCTAGGAATAATTAGTAAAGCAAGCCGTGAAGATTTTTGTGAATCACTGGTTAGTTTAACACACAGAAAAAGATGGGACAGGGGAATTTTAACTTAAGAAGTTTTTATTTAATTGCTGCTATATGGGATTTTGTTTTCACTGATCGCGATATTTATGATGATTTTAAGAAAAGGTTTATGAGCACTGAGAAAAGAAAATGAATGAAAATAATTTTACAAATTGCAATTTCAAATATGGATATATGAAGTTCCAGTTATTTATTAATATCTTTTATAAAATATTAGAGTAATATGTCTTGACATTGTGATAGAGTTAGAATAACAGGTTCAGTACTAAGTAAACACAATTTATTTTATTATGTTATAATCATCAGGAACAAAAAATTTCTAGAATAACATATTTAAAAGTTCAGACTAGCGTTATTCTGGTTTTTTAAATCACGTTAAGTATTAATTTCGGTATATTTAGTGATTAAAATGTTTTATTTTAAATATTTGATTAAAATTAAAACATATATAAACATATAAACACAAGTATTAATTTTACATTGTTTCGGAATAAAGGTTCTGACTTTAGAGTGATCCAGCTAATGGAACCAATATTACAAGGCACTATAATCATGTGGTAATGCGTAACTTTCCTTATCACTTCTAATACCTTGCAATATATTGTTTTACGTTGTTTCAAAATTCGGTGGTGAATATCATGTGAGAATCAATTGACTTCATTTCTTCCGCTTTATGATAAACTATTTTGGCTTGGAAAATAATAATAAATAAATGACATTTGGGATATCGAAAAATATTTTCCTAAAAGCAGAGAAAAAAAAATTACTAGCTACGAAAAAAATATGAGGAATGTTCCAAAATTATCACAAGATTGGAATTTGTCGTCATTTGTGCTGTACAGTTTTGGCAAACCTATCACAAAACATTTGACAGCTGATAGATTAGGATTAGTAAAAAAATGGTACTTTACATGATAGAACAACGTGTTAAGGCAATATTTGAATTTAATAAAAAATAAGTGTTTTTTTTGTAATTGTTATATTTTTATTGAATTGCAAAGAGCGCACGAGATAAGGTTATATATGGAATAATACATGCGCAATTGGTTTTAAGACTTTGTTAGCACATACGCACTCCTTTGTTGAGATTTTTCATGACCATTTTGCATAAATCGGGCGGAATTTTGTTGATGCAGAGTTGAATTTCTTCCTTCAACGCACGCGTGATTGTGGGCTAGTTGGCAATGGCTTCAAATAATCCCATAAAAGTCCCCATCATCCCTGTGACCTTCAATGTCTTACACCCTTCCGGTTAGTTGGGTCGTCGTAGGGTAAAGTAGGGTCGTAGGGTGCCTCTAAAGAAAGAGATACTGGGTGTTAAATCACATGATCTAAGAGTCAAATATTGCTCAACAATGAAAATACGTTCTAATGTGTAACGCTCCATTTTCATTTACCCTATACTATCCATCAGCTTTTTAATTGTTTTTGAATAGGTTTGCTAATTCTTTGCAACAAGAATGGTGGTAAATTTAAATCTTGCTTTAATTTTGGTACACCCTTTATAATAAACTATCATCGGATATCTTTATAATTGGTTGCGCCAGGAATCAAATAAGAATCTCATCTATGATTAAACAACTGTTTATTATTACAACATCAGTTTCATTGCATAACTTTGTTCACATCAGAATCCTTAATCGTTCATAATATTTATTTCGAATTCATTTATAATTTAACGTTTCAAAAATTTATTTGAGAATATATTTAATAGCTTAGACATAGAACTAATTGTATTATAATTTCTTATTGGTGAAAAAAAAAAAACTTGAAGAGTTTGCAAGTTAATTTTAAAGATGAAAAAAAGTGCAGCTTTCTGTTACTTTCGCTTACTTTAAAACAGTTTTTATTGGAATTTTTAATAATTCTAATAAGAAATAGGAATGCATAATTTAATTTAAAAATTGATTTACAATTTTCAAATAAGATGTATGGTTGTTTCCGAAAAATCATAAATATCGAAAATCTAACTGTCTGAAAACAACCTGATATCGAATGTTCAGAATAAATTACCTTAAATAATACATAACATTTCTAAGAATTAATCTGAAAATAATCCATTTTTATCGATTCTCTACATTTCTTTATTACTAGTCAAAACCAGGCTCGAAAAGATCACCGAATGTTCGTTTGGATGGACGCCAAGGTTGAAAAATTGAACTTTTGTTTTGGTCATATCGGAAAGATACAAAGCACGAAATAGTTGTTTTTACTAAAGTATTAGTATAGTAAACAACATCTTTGTTGACATCATTTGGTTGCCATAGAATTAATCTGTTCATGCAGATTATAGGAAAATTCAATATTTTAAGATTTATATTTTGAGTTAGACTCAACTATTGCGATACATGTCAAAAATCGAATTAAAATTATTTTTGTCACTTTTCAAATATTTATCGTTTTTTTTCTTTTTTTTAATCTGAAATTCCTTACACTCCTCAATAATATAGATTTTTATTTAATTTTTTCTATTTGTGGTTTCCCATTCCTTTTTGCTTTGTTCTTCTTTGTCTATTGAAAAATTGAAGAAATAATAAATGTAAAAAATTAAAATCAGCAATGACAAATTATCATATGAGTACATTATTATTTTAAGTCATTGTTTGTCTTAATTAATTTCAGTCATTAACCAATTTGAAGCGATTTGAAAAAAACCACGAGATCAGCAGATTACACATGCTTCGATATTTAGAAAACGATCCCTAATAACGTCTAATATCTCACCAAAATTCTCGCCAAATTCTTTATTATTTTCTAATAAACCTAAAAGTGAAATTTAATGCCTCAAAAGCAATAAATCGCCAATTTCTTGCCCTTGTATTTTGAGACTTCAAAAACTCCAAACCAAAACAACATGATATCACATGATAACATGAGAATTGAAACTATAGATACTTTTATGCACATGCTTAATTCACAAAATACCATATTTAATTTGTTTGGAACATAAAACATAAAACTTTTCTTAGCTACTCAAGATGTAAATTCAAAATAAATTCAAAATCTAAGAAACAAATTGAATTTAACGTATGGGCAAGCAGTGTTACTGTAAGGACATGATCGTTTCAGTGGAACATATTAGGCAATGTTTTATTTGTTTCTGGAAACAAAATTATGAACGCAGGAAACCTTGGAAGGATTGTAATAAGGAAATAAACCACAAAGAATATTAAAACAAAGAAAAATCTTTATTAACCATGAAATGTATTTTAAATCTGATTAAAATGCTTATTTATTTAGCTTATATGTTTTAGTGCTCACTTTTTCAATGGATAATTTCTGAACGATAATAGACACTTGATTTTTATTCATTATAAAAATATTGCCAATTGGGAAAATTCTCTAAATAACATAAAATATTATATTCCATACTTTAGGTTTGAATCTCTCTCTCTCTCTCTCTATATATATATATAATGTTTATCTGTATGTGTCTTATGCGCTACCGTACCACTAATCCGATTTCGATAAAATTTCGACAACATATTGCTTGCACTAACGTGAAGGCTATTGGCATAATACAATAATCTAAAAATATTTTCAGATATATTTGCCGCATCTGTTAACGAAGGATTAACTTCCAAATAACTCATCAAGGAGACGCAACAGATTCAGTTAAGATGCTAAATTCAAACTTGACTAATATTTCGCAACTAATGTACGTAAATGCAACGTAAGTCTTTCTCTGAGGTAATATTTTTATCAGAGAGTGTGCGAAAAAGTTTTAGGTAAAGTTTTAGTTTTAGGGTCCTATAGTTTTAAAATTTTAACTAAACATTTAATAAAAGTTTATTGTTTTTTGCAGAAGCTTCCGAAAATATTATATACAAATATTTTTGCACCATCTTAGTTCTCAAAAAATTATCTTTTCAACCATATTAAAGATTTTTATGGTATAAATATATTTTCTGGTTAAAATCAATTTTAAAAGAAAATATTTTAACCACATTTTTTAACATTAAACTTTAGAATACTGAACAAATGTTAAATGAATCACGAGATACAATAAATAGATTCTTTCATTATCATTCTGAAAGAACGCCAAGGTTTACGATTCTAAAAGAATACACAAATATAATACATAAAAAATAATATTTGTTTGTGGAATAGAATAATTAAAAATATAATAAATACTACTTATGCTTTTCTTTTATATATCCTTTAATTTCAATTAATGTATTCATTGAAAATAAATACCATTCTTCCTATCATTCTTAATCAAACAAGATAACTATTTCAAATTCCAAACGATATTTCCAAAATTATTTCTCCTATGGCAGCAACTCGCCGGGTATCAGCTAATTAAAATTAAAAATGTGAATGTTTAGCCTGTAATTGCAGACGGGAGTCAAAATAAGTTGTTCAATAGCTCTGTGGTACTTTGACCTTGAAAACAATCATCTCTTCAGTACCTTCAAGTTGTTCTTTTATAATCATGCGATCATGTCAAAAGTCTTAAGTATAAACATATGCGTATAACCAAAGTTTTTGTTGTTCTGGATATTTATGGGCATTTACTGCATCTTTCTAAAACTGCTTTTGATTTGAATAATGTGCGATGGTAAGTTCATAAGCAAGGAAACATCTACAGGACAGGAGCAATTGCTTTTGTCTAGTTACTATGTTACAGGGCTTCTAATCAAAAGGTTCCTATTTCTATTCCGAGAGAACACCACCTACCACAAATTCAAAAAGAATATAGAATTTTTTAAAAATAGTATTCTTTATTTTCCTTTGTTAAATTCTAATTGCTACTAACATTAGCGTAACATCTAAACAAGTAAATACTCATTAAAAGATTATTTAGATTTTCCTTGCAACATCTTTCCAATATTTAATATTATGGCATTTAACATTTTTAATTTTAATATTTTAATATTTGGTTACTGCATAATTTACAGAATGTATAGTGCTTCCAAAAATAAATTCCAATGCTGTTTACTAAAGACAAAAAACAAAAATTCCGTTTTTTTTTTCAGTCATTTTAACCGTGTAAAGAAATTCGCGCCTTTAGTTAAGAGTTAATTCTTATACAGTATAACAGAATATTTTAGTATAACAGAAAAACAAGAACTTTAGGAAACTTGCCTTAGATGTACTATTTTATTGCATAACACTTTCCAATTAAAGAATGCCTATTGCCAATATATTTCAATTCAATATTTCAAAAATTAATTTCTGATAACCGATCAAATTTGATTTTAGTTCATAAAATAAAATTTTAAAATGTCATTGCAACCTTAAAAAGTTATTTCTGTTTAGGATAAAATATAATATAAAAAACATTATTTTCACACTCTTTGAATAAACTAGTATTTTGTTAAGATTTCCCGAAAAAAAAATTATTCCATAAATTATTTTACTAAATTCATTGCTAAGAATTTTTAGTAAAAATAATACCATAATACATTCCCTAATGTCCCCTGCTTATTAATTGTAAAACTTGCCTTTCTCTTAAATGTTGGAATATTAATAACCTTATCACTCGGACAGAATCATCAGATTAAAATATTTTTCTCATCAGTAATCACAATGTTTAGTCACGGTATTAACTCTCTTACAAAACTGAGTGTCTTTATCATGCGATCTTTCAATTAAAGCAGATTTTTCAATAATCCCATGCATGTAAAATCACTTGAACATTTTAAACGAGACATTCTACATATGCATTTTTGTTGTTGTTGTTGTTTCGAAAAAAAAAAGAACTTTTGCAATCTACTTAAATTTATTTTCTGAATTATTTTAATACTTGAAAGACATATAGTTTATTTTTGACGAGTCGGACCAATTTTTTTACATGTGCTATATATTTGGTTACCTTTCTACAAGCTTATTTACCAGTAAATCGATAAAATTTATTTAAATTTGTATTCTATATTCATTTTAAAAAACTGGTTATGAAATTTCATAATATTTGCATTAATAAATTATGTATTAAATTTTATAAGTAGAAAATACTACAATTTTTAAGAAAGCTTTTTGGACACTTTCAATAATGACAAAAAAGATTTTGTAAGCCAGCGTCCTGGCATAGGGGTCGAGTATGTTCCCCGAGATCTGGGGGGCTCGAGTTTGAGTCCCAGTTTGGGCATGGTTGTTATTTTGTGTTCTATCTGGGAATTGTGTAAATGCACTCCCCTGTAAAAAGGAATTGTGAAACATGAAGTAGCTAAGTCGTACTCTTGGCCGTAGCTGGTGGTACTGAAAAAACAAGGGGTGCTAATTTAGGCTTAAATCGCTGACAGCTTTCTGTCAGCAGGCTTTTAAAAAGTGCCATAAGTAACAGCAGCAAGATTTTTTTTAAAATGTGTGTGTGTGTGTGTGTTTTACACATTCCGGGAGTCAAAACAAAATCATAAAATCTTGTGATTTCGGAAACAATGCGGCTAGACTTTTCAAGATATATTATAGTGAAAATCATAAATAAAATTCCTAAGCATTTATTAAGAAATATATACTATGAATATGATAAAAATTTCATTTTATTGTATGCTATTTATCATTTTATGTAGCTACCAAAATAAACTAGTTAGCTGCTCACTATAATAATAAAATTAGCTTAGAGATAACATCCCATTTTGATAGACTTTATTTTATCGTACCAAATGGAAATCTATATAATTAAAATAATTAGTAAAACCATTTTCCCAGCTACAACTATTGTACCAATTTCTTCAAATTTTATTTCATATTAAACTCTTTATTGGAAGATTCCTAGTCAATCACTCTACGGTTTCGGAAGAAGTATTTGTGCAATTACAGAACACATTTTTATAGTGTGTTACGTCCCCCGTCCCTTTCACGATTAGTGGCATTTCCCGACAGCTGCTCACCATCTTTAAACACTCTTTCCATTGTTAAATACCTCAGATTTCAATATAGTAAATCTCCTTATCACCGAATTTTCGCATCTGGTCATTAAACCACACATGAAGTCATTGTGAAAATGGAACCTGTCGCTTCTTCAAAGAAAAGGTGTCCAACTGCTGGATGCAGAGAGGTCCCTTTGTGAAGGAATATCATTGACACGTGTTCCAGAGCAGTATATTACCAGGACGCGTCATTGATGGTCAGTCCCTTGCCACGAAAGACAGGTGCCACAACTGAAGGTAATTGTTGCTGGATGATTAGTCGAGGGGAACTAATGTAGACGAGTAGAGTTTGAAAAGATCAATTAGTGTCATTTTTTAACGAGAGCAGAGAGACCCTGGTTAGCGGACTGCAATTTTGACGCTCCACTTTGGTAGAGGTCGTGGCTAACACCCTGTTATCGTCTTGAGGTGTTTTTCTTGGAATTATTGGAGAACTTTTTCCCTGAACTTTTTTCCATGATAGACCTTTAACCTACACATGTTTTGTATAGAGCGAATATTTAACTTAGATTAGAACAAATTCTTCGTCTGTAAATATATATGGCTGTAAATAAATTATTCGTCTGAAATTCCATTCTTTCATTTAATCGTTAGCAATAAAGTCATTACAAGTGAGAAAACCATGTCACAGTTTCCCATTCACAACTTTTGTATCAGTTTTGCCTATTTTATTTAATACTGGCTGCCTTTGGCGATTAGTTAGTTCCACCGGGACTGCTTGCTAAAATCAAATATTTTATGTAACATCATCTTAATGGATTCGTCAACACCCTGTTTCTAAACTTTAAGTTTTGATAAATGTTGAACTCGTGATATTTAAAAATCATATGTCTTTCTCAGTTTGATAAATAAAAAATAAAATATTATTTCTATTTTTTTTTGTCATTGCGTTTAAAATCTTATCTTTAATTTAGCATAAAATTTCTACTATTTTTGAATTAATAAAATTTTTAAGCTACTTCTTATGAGTTTATTTAAAGCATGTTTATACAAAAATCTATCTAACGTTGTAAAAAAGCAACATTTTCATACATAAGAATATAATGCATTTACTTGTCCAGGAGCCATTCCAAAATGTTTTGGAAGATTTTACTCTCCAAATGTGTAATTTAGCAGATATGATAAAAAAGATAATAGAATGAACAGAATGAAATGTTTTGGGATTTTTTTTTTCAGTCGGTGTTTTTTCCCCCTTTCATTTAATTATTCTTTTCCAAAGTTAATTTTCAATGTTTTTATCGTATATTTTCATCGTTATCTTTTTTATCATATTAATATATTTTGATTCGAAACTTGGGTATTATTTCAATGTATAACTTAATTTAAAAAATTCTCTAAATCTTGTCTATCTTCTTTCGTTTCAATCACATTGTTCTGAAACTAAAGCACGACTGACTGGCGCATGCGCAAAAGAGTATGGAATTTCCGTATCTGAACATAGATAGTACTTTGGCGTTTAAAGTCAAATTTGAAGAGGTAATAAAAAAAGATTTAGTCGTCTCTGTGTAAGATAATATCTACCTATGCTCAGTTTTGAATGTCAGATCTGATGAAGAAGCAGAATTACAATGCTATACTCTACTATCATCTATATCTGCTAATTAATTGGTGAAATCTTACCACTTACTCTAACTACATCATTGCTACATAAGCATCATTGTGAAAATCCAAAGCATTCCGAGTCATAAGAAAATCCTTTTTTTCCAAATATAATTAAACTATAATAATATCCACTTGACTGCATCGACACCTAATTCTGGTCAGTTGTTAAAACGTAGAATTTTTCCCTGAGTAAATTCGGTTTTCCTCTTGAATTGTTTTGCAAAGGTAATAAGGCTTACGCATAATAAACTAAGTAGACCATGAATCGCGATGTTTTATTGTGATAAGAAAAGTGTGGTATAATGCAGGTTTTTTTTCCATTTTAAAGCAACGTATTAATGCAATTAATTCAAAAAAATCTATTTTAATGAGATAATTATAATTCTAGCTTAATGCAAAGTATAGCTTTTTTATTCGCATTTCAAGAATCAGTGTTTCGATTACTTATTTTTTAATGAAACTCAATCAAATCCGAAATTTCTGCGTATTCATATAAAAAAAATTACAATGTTGTGCACTTCTGATTGACTTAAAATTGTTATAAAAATTTCGTCTCAAATATGAAATGACCATAGATGAAAATTAAGAAAGTTGATTTATGGCGAATAGACAGAGAAATTCTAAAGCTGATATATAGTGAATAAGAATAGAAATTCTTTACAACAAAACGCAATTAGCTCTAAGACTGATAAATAGAGAATATATAGAGATATTCCATACAGCAAGAAGAAATGAGCCCTAAGGTTGATAAACAGAGAATTGATGGAGGTATTTCGCACAGTAAGATGAAATGAGCTCTAAGGTTGACAAATAAAGGATAGGATATTCTATGAAACTAGATATGAGCCTTTCATATAATTACACAATTCAATTAATCATCCTTTTGTGTTAACCTTCAAAGCATAGTGACCGGGTATCCATTTGAATTTTTACCTTCGATCAATTAAATCCGAAATTTCCTGTTGATTTACAGATTTGGTCAAACAATTATAAGCTATATATTGTTCAGCTATCAAGCTTTACTCATAAACAAAGTATAGGAAAAATATTGTAATAGTTTTTCCATTAACGGGTTTTGACGAATGTATATGTTTCAGATGTTCTTACACATTTTGGGCTTATGTCTGATGGCCTGTCTATAACAAAGGTAATTCTAATGCGCTTTGACTTAAGAGAGTGGAATAGAAAGTTTCAGGCCTGAGAAGGAAAATGAAAATATTCTGTTTAATGATTGCTTTCTTTTTCAAGATAGTCTTCTTTTAAAGACATACACTTGTTCCAACAGGACAGTAATGCTTAGATCTCCTCTCTGTGAGAGCTTTCGTCTAAAGCCTCACAGGAGGCATTCGTCGCTGAAATCACTACAATATCAGAGCTGAATTTCCTTCTAGCCAGAAATTGTTTCAGATTGTTGAAGAGGTTTTATATCAGAAAATGCTAAGGGTCATATCTGAAGAATAGGGTGCATGCGGAAGAATTTCAAATTTCAGTTCATGCAGTTTTGCCATCACAATGGACAGAAGCAATGTTCTGGTAAAACAAGACTTTCTTCTTGGTCAAACTAGGTTTTTTTTTTCTTTCGAATACAATTCGAATTTAGAATACAATTTATCCAAAAGTTGGCATAATATTCAGCATTGATATTCCTACCCTTTGCTAAATAACCAATATTAAAATTCCCTTATTGTCCTAGAAAACTATTGCTATAACCTTACCAACAGATTGCGCATTTTTTGCTTTGTTTGGTGCTGGTTCGTCCTTCATTGCCCATTGCTTTGATTGCTATTTTGTCTCTGGAATTTAATATCCACGCCTCATCCACAGCGAAAAATAATAAAAAAATAAAACGCCGCAAAATTTAGTTGGGTTTGAAATGTTCAATTTCGATATCACCGTACCCAGAAAATTCTTATCCAAAGTCAGCAAACGCGGCATTCATCTTGCTGACAAGTTTCTTATAAACCAAAATATCAATTAAAATATATGAACGTTTTTTTGAAGAATCAAGACTCAGCAACCTCTGTCAATTTCAATCGACGATCATTCATAAGATTTTTATGAATTTTTCTAACAGTTTCATCTGCAGTGACTGAATTTGGTCTTCCAGAATCTTCCACGTTCAGAGTGCTTGTATGATTGCGTTTAAATTACGCAATCCATGTTTTAACAATGTAATTGAAGCAGCAATTCCCCAATGTAGTATCTAGCTAAGTTTTAATATCCGTTGGGCTTAAGCCTTATATAAAAAAAAAATTATCACAGCTCGCACTTAAGTTTTCTCAATACTCGTCTAAAAACAAAAGAAACAAAAGAAAACTTTTTAAAACGGCGCAGTATGTAAACAACCAAACACAAATCTTTTAAAACACGTAGGAAATATTAAACAAAGATGGTACTTTGAAGTGTTTTAATCAAAATAATTCTGGAAGTGCCATCTCTAGGTCAGACCGGAAACTTTTTATCCCACCTAGAATTTGCATGCGCTCTGCTAAAACAGTCGAAAATTGGATGAAAATTAGACAGTGTGCAATGATCGCGCATTAAATTTTATTACTAGAGTTTGTTGCGTTTTTAGTTGTCTTGTTCAAAATTAATTTAAAAAATTGGGGTTTTTTAAAATTCAAACTCATGAATTTTTAAAATTTGGGAATTTATAAAAACCTCAAGTTCAAATTTGATTGATGATTTTGTCATAGTGTACAAGTCATGAGTAATTTTGTTTTACTTTCACCAGAATAGAGAAATAGGCTGCAAAAATAATAAATAGATATCACGACTGAAATGCATATAACGCAATAAAGATTTGTTTAAAATTTTCAAAATCCATAAATTATTATTTATTTTATTATTTTTGTCATATAAAATTATAATCGATCACAAAATTAGAAATAATAACTGTTTAAATAAAAACATATGTCATTTAAATATTTTAATATCTAAAAGGGTATTTATAGGTATTTCTTTATTTCCTGAGAAAAACAATTGTAGACACTGAACAAAAAAAACCGCTTTAGATGTCAAAATAGTTTCTTTTGTTCTATATTTTGCAATAATGGTTTTGAAAAAGATCTGTATCATAATTTCCGTTATAAATAAAGTTTTTTCTCTGTTATTATCTTTCTAATGTAGTTCATTTCCTGTATGAACTCATAGAAATGCGTTTCTACTTTATGAGATTTACAAGGCATTACCTAATTCTGATTTAAAAAACTTTTTTGATCCATTAATAAATTAAACATTATTATCATTATTATTAAATTCAGATGTTAAGATCATCAGATTTCACAATGCTCGGAAATGTAACTTGTTTTGGGTTTAGTTTGGAATACAAAACCTGCGTTTGACGATACAAATTGGAAAAAAAAATTATGAGGATGATTAAATAGCAAGTTAATTTGGTTCCATTCATGCTTACAGGTTTGAAACAACACTGAGGCGTTCTAGGACGTACTTCGTGATTAGTCAGAGAACGAAACTATGCATAAAAGGGCAGACAACTCTATTACGTCTGAATCGTAATCCCTCTCTCCAAACTTCCACTTCACTCCAGCAGAAAGTAGTTAGACCCATGAAATCTGATTGAATGTTCATCAAGTTTACATAAAAATGAATCTTTAGTTCAATCGGGTTTAGAAATCGCCATCATTAGTCCACCATTAGAATTCTTACCTTTACACCTTTTAGGGTCTGTTTTGTCAATCTGTCTCTGTTTTAGTTATCGTGCGCATGTACAATAACTAAAAAAGAGCAGCATATTAGTTGAAATTTTACTCATAATGAGAAGGTTGTGTGACTTGTCCATACCTGCAATAAACCTGTCAGTCAATAGTTTTGTTTACAAAGTGGTTGTGTTAATAATAAGAAACGGTCCTAGAAGCGGTTACAAGATTTTAAACGTTATCGAAAAATGTCAGATTTGGCGAAAGTTAACATGATGTTTAACACAATTTCAAATGCTTAATGCATGCTGTTTAATATATTTTCATGCATTTTGGTACTATCTGAATACGTTCCTCTTTGATTTTTATGAAACATGAATTGCTTTTCAGTAAACTTTTTTCAAAAATGTGTGATAAAAATTAATGGCGAATTATATTTCTTCTGATATAAATACTTTATCCACTTCGAACAATTATCTAGATTTTGGCAAATGCATTAATTTACGTAAATACAACGGTTTGCATTAAACAGAAGAATTTCAGTTTCATTAACTTCTGTTTTATTTATTCTTGATTCGTTTGTTTAATTCAATAAATTCGAACACTGAAATATTTTATTTAAATATAGGAACTTAAAAAAAGTTGTTTAATTTTGAACTGCAATTAAATGGTGTTAGTGCTATTGGAATTTTTGTAAGAAGTACCATATTTGGTCTGTTGGTTTTAGCATTCTTGAAGCCCACTTGCTGATTTTCTGTGATTTCGCAACTTTAAAGCCCAAACCAAAGTCGAAATCGCACCGCAAAATTTAAACAAATAGCATGAACGAAATTGTATTACAGGAAAGAATCAATTCATGTATTATAATCACAGAACACATGTAACCACTCTCTCTTTGACATTTGATGGGGTGTTTTACAAACACTGAGCTATGACGTCAAATCCATTAGCTGACTTCAGTACGGTCGGTGGAAACAAAATAGTGTAGTGTAACTCGTCTTATAATTATATAGCGATTTCGACTTGAGGCCAATCCACGAATTGTTCGAAGTCAAAATTTTCAAAGGGCTTATCAATAAAACCATTTCATAATCATGTGATGGACAGGAAATGCACTATTCAGGTTAAGTTTTGAATGAATGAAAAGTAGTCTGATGTTACAGTTAAACTAAGAAAATTGCAGTTGAATTTCTGATGCCTTCAGGAACAGGGCCTGACTTAGCCTAATTGGGAACCGGGGTTAAAACTTTTTTGGAGGTCCCTTCTGCTTCACTAATTCGGTATTGATCAAATCGCATTTAAATTGTTCACCTCATTATGGATATGTAGCAAGAAAGTTGACTACAACCTAAAATAGCTTTAAAGCCCCCACCCCCCGCCCTCTGTTAGTCAGACGAAATAAAGTTCCGTCCATTTTATTAATTTATAGATTTTATAGAAAGACATGGATTTATGAAATATAGATTTTTTTTGTGTGTTCATAGACAGATTAATAAAGAAGCTATCATAAAATTGACGTACTACACTGTTCAGATATTTTGTTTTAAAAACGTTCATTAAAGAAGGAAACGTAAAAAACTTCCTATTCGATTTGGGTCCTCTCTGAGATGTAGTTGCCCGGGGCATCTGCCCCGTATGCTCCTGCCTTAGTCAGGCTATGTTCAGGCATGGATTATCAAGAAAAGTGAGCACTTGCCAACGGATTCTGGGACCTTAAAATTTTTGTTGCGAAACTCATGGATATCTAAAACGTGGAAATGCATTTTGAAATCGAATTTTTAACGATTAAAAGAATTTCAATTTTTATACAAGAAGCCGCAAAAGTTCTAATGATTCATAAACAAAAAAAAAACCCTTTCTTATAACAATTAATAAGTCATCTTCGGCATCTAGCATGTTCGCACAAAATATTGACTTTTCTTGTTATCAAATTTTTAACACGAAATACTTTTATTTAATGTTTTTTTCTTGTAAATAAGACTGAAAATATAAATTTAATCAAAATCAATCCACTACAAATAAACTGTGTGCGCAATTTTAAAAAGTATACATTTTTTATTGAAATATTTATAAAATATTTCAATAAAAAATGCACCACAAAGTATCACAAGGGGCGGATAGAAGTAAGTATTCAACACATAAGGAAAAGAAGAAAAATTAGCAGTTTTGAAGGAATACAGGTGTCGATGATAAATTTACAAAAATTTTCAAAAGCACTTCTGGTGGAAACAAGTTGATGAAAATCTGAAGGCCAATTTATATGAATGACCAGGAGAGGCCGTCTTATGTTCTGTCTTGCTCCGGCAAACTTTTAACATAGAAGAAGCACGTGTTCAACATTTTCCTCGACACCAATATTACAATGACAGGTCGATGATGGAGGGAAATTAAATTTATACAGATAGCTTTTAAAGTTACCATGACCAGTGAGAAATTGGGTTATTCTGTAATTAGAGTAAAAATGTACATATTGAGAAATGAAAGAAAGGAAGCGAAAAACTTTCTTAATTCAAAGACCTTCCATGTTCCTCCTGAAAAAAACGCGTAACCAATTACCTGGAAAATGGTCGAAATTCTAGAGATACATAAAATGAATACAAATAAACATTCAACATCTTGTATAAAATTTTACGAAATACAGCAACTGAATAAACAAAAGAATAAAGTCTATTATTTAGAATTACATTTGTCATAGCCTTGTAATTAATTACTGTCTTTTTTTCAAAGTACAGTGATTATAGTCGTGTGATGAATTGTGAAATATATCTTTATGGTTTTTTATTAGCACGCAGGAATGGAATTAAAATTTTTTAAATACTATTTTTAGTTGCTAAAAACGCATTTCTTATAATTTGCTTCATTCTAAAACAATGCCATTTTCTATTATACAAATTTTCAATAACGTGTTGGAATGTTATTTATAAATTTAAAATAATCATTCAAATGTATTGATTTGTTCAAAAACAGTTTTCATAGTATGGTTATATAAAGGCTTTGTTTTCAGAAACGCTTTGTTTAAATATGTTATCTGTCGCGGACGAATGACCAACTTAATGCGACGAAGCCGTCAACTAATCACACTAACCGAAGCGAGGCAGAAATTCGGGAAATGCGTTCAACACAACGTTATATAACTCTAAAAATACAATAGATCTTGAGCAATCGGTTGATTTTATCCTAGAAAATCGAAACACGTCTATTCATTAAATACACATAGATAAGGAAGTCGTTTTCTCGAAATTTCGAAATATTGCAAATTATTTTCGATATTTTATGTTTAAAAAATCAAAATATGGCATGAAAAGGCTATTTTTTTTCGCTGTAAAACTGAAAATTTGCATCCAAAATTATTTTGAAGTCTTAATAGGTTTTTAGTTAGGTTGTTTTCACTACATGAAAACAGTAATAATAATCTACTTTTTTCACAAATATGGTCACGTTTTGTAGCTAGAGAACACGAAACGTTTTATAATCAATTTGAATTAAGCTGATTTTGAAACGTTTTCGCATTTCAAGTGGAATAAATTATAAAATGGACCTGCAATCTGGAAAAACCAGTGCCCAAAATTTTTTCGCCTACTCATTAATAAACGTCATGCCAGAAAACGCTTTATAATTGCTAAGAATCACTAACATTTTAGTGTTATTGAATCTATCATGCCATTCTTTTCGTGATTTTGTATGCTATTATGGCAATTAATCTCTGCCTATAATAGTATCCAAAAATCAAATTTATGCTTTAGATAAAGTTTTTTCAACCAATTGGAATCAAATTATTATCCAAAATTGTATATATAAAATTCCATTTCATATTTTATATATTTAAGTCATTGCGTTTTAGAATTATATAATTTTTATATTTCTTTTAAAAAATGGACTTACAGACAGTCAATACGAAGTTGTATTTGGTTCAAAATTTGGCGCGTCTACTCAATAAACGTTAAATCTTTGTACTGAATTTTATTTATGTATCTCTATTTCTTTTGTAATTATTGTGGGAACTTATATTCGTGCAACCGGACTTTCTTTGAACAAATTTGAAAAAAATCTATCAAAATTTGACAGAAATCTAGATATACGATGTAAAAATAGTTACCGAATTCCAACCGTCTAGCTCAGAGCTATTTGAATTATCTTTGTCACAGACAGGCAGACTGACATTTTCCACAAAAATGTGTTTTCAAACTCTGGAAGGTGGGGGGGGGCTAAAACGTTAAGATTCGTCAAAATCTCGAGTTCGAATTTTTTTGAAGATTGATATACTCTCTCTATGCTACGTATATGCTAAAGTAAAAAAAAAGAAGTGCTTTTATATGTGTAGATATATCTATATCTATCCATAGTATGTAATTATAGTGTTAATTTATATTCAAACAGTCGGACAGACGAACTTTCTCTATGATTGAAAATTTGGTAGGAATTTGTAAATTTGATGTAACGTCATAATACCAAATTTCAACCGTCTAACTCAAAATATTTTTGAGTTATCTTTATCACAGAAGGACATTTTCCGACTCGGGGAGGTTTCAAATTTGAAGATTCATCAAAATCTCGAGTTCAAACTTTTTGATGATCTCTATACTTTCTCTATAATACGTATATAAGAAAGTAAAAATATTAGATACATACTGGTATTGGATTTAAGCCCGTTAGAAAATAGGAAGATATAAGAAACTTTTTCTGTGGTTGTTATTTTACGTATTTTGATTCAGAATGATTCCTCTAAATAGATTAAATTATAGATACCATATTCTTTCTATTGACAAAATTGGGAAAGATGATTTGTTAGTTACAAATTTCTTAACACATTCACGGACACCTTGCTTACTATAGACTATCCTAAAATCACATTTGTAAAAAATTCGACAAATTAGCAATTTTTATATGTTATGTTATTTGTTGGAACACTTAAGATAGATATTCCATGAGCAAAAATTCGCAGAATAGCCGATTTGGCCTTTAGCTCGTCGCAAATTTGGACGGCATATTGCACTATCAGCAAGAACAGCGGCATATGTCGCTTTGTCTGAGGGCGTGTTACGAATCAAACCGAGTTAGCGTCTTAATTAATATTAATTATTTAATAATAATTTAATTAAGTAATTTAATTTAATTATAAATAAGCACAAAATGGACACCCTGCCCTATACCATTTATTTGAAATTAGAGAATTTCCTGTCAATTGAAACAAACAATTAACAATCGAATCTGTCCGTGATTTAGCAAAAGTTGCCAGTCTGCTCATTTTATACATATAACAAGAATTGGGAATTGAAATTTTTATCTAATTTTTTAAACTGGAATCGATTTAATGTTTTTATATAGGTTATATACTCATAAATATAATTCGGAATAAATCGTGCAAATTTTGGAATTTAATTAAAATTCAGAGCAGTTTCGTTATTATTTGAGATAGACATGTAATAACCCTAATCTTAGTACACAGATTAACCCTTATTTGCATATTGATGGAAATTTCTATAATAACATTTAATAAACAAAAATTCTGGAAAATTTTGAACTGGAATCAGGTGTACTGTAAATTAGTTGTTGCTGGCAACTTTTTCATGACTATTGTATAATGAGGAACATAGCTGCCAAAAAAACTTCAAGTGTCAGAAACATTATAGAGGGTTTTAACTTCGCATCCCGCTGTTTGTTGTAGTTGGAATATATGTGCGATTTCTTGAACATTTTTTAATAGCTAAACGGTGATTTTTTTCATTTTGTTAATAAAAACGATATTAATTGGAGAAATTTAGAAGAGAGGGAGATTGAATATTTTGTACTGAGCTTAATATGTAAATTTTCATGACGATGAATATTTCTATCGAATTGGTTTTTTTTAATTTTGTATATTTATACTAAGATTTTTTTAAACATTTTCATTTAATCTAGAACATGATCACACTATATTTCACAAAATGAAAAAAATCATGAAAAGAAGAATTAAAACATGAGCAGTTGCTAATGATTTAATTCTAAATATCTTGTACAATCAATTATATTTGAAATACAATCAGTTATATTTGAAATTAAACCATATACATATTATTTCGCTGTGCATTAATTCTTTCAGCGAAGTTTACAGTTTGGTAAAAGTTTGTAATCACAGATCTTATCACTTTCTTACTCGAGATCAAATCATGGAAATAGGGGGACAGACGACTGATAAAGCAAAATAAGACTTATCACTTGGATGTTAGAATAATATTTCATCACATTTCTGTGCAATCATTTTGACATTCTCCGCATGGACGGACAACCGATAAGAACAATGAATGTGATACTGATAATATTTTTGAGAATGATATGATAACATTGATTAACTGACATTCTGAATATCAAGGTACACTTACAATCACTCCATTTTCGAGATACATTAAGAATGATAAAATTTTGTGATATAGTTTATCTGCTGTTAACTAACTAGGTGATAAGTTTTTCCATCTTTAATACGTGACTTGTGTTTTATACATTTTTCCAGAAATGTTGAATAACATTTTTAAACTATCAGCTTATATAATTGAAAGCATTACTACATCAGTCTATTTTCGGTATATTAACAGACATATTGGAATGCGCAGTTTTGATCTTACGAAAACTGAAGTAAAAAATGTTTGATAGATTTCAAAATAACGATTAAGGATACTAGGAGAGTTTAATTGTAGGATTCGAGATTAAATATATTCTAATATTTTTATTTTGTAGATTAACTGAGTCTATATTTGAATAAGTTCAGAATTTTAGATTTTAAATCAATTAATTCTTTTATAAAAGTATAGCAAAAAATGATATAGAAATTACATATTTCAGCATAAATTCTACGAATATATATTCTAATTATTTTTACTTTGTAGAAAAATTGGAATTAGTAATCAAATAAATTCAGATTTCTGGATATAAAAAAAACTCGCGATCATTTAAGATAAGATATTAGCACATTTAAGAATTACACATATAATACATTCTGCATCATATATTCTATGAATACATATTTATTACATTTATAAATTCAATGAATGTACATTTAATACATTTATGATCTCTATGAATATATATTTAATAAATTTATGAATTTTACGAATATATTTTAGCTTATTTTTACTCTGTAGCAGATGACTTCGTAATCGAATAAATTTTTTAAAATTCTGTTTTTAAAAACAACTTTATATCCTTCAACTAACTTATTATAAAAATTTAGTAAAGAATTATTTCAAAATGCAGATTGACTTTCGGGCTATCGAACCAGTGAATCCAGAGACGAATTTTATGTTTTGTTTTTTATGAAAACGAATTTTCCTATAGTCCGTTAAGTTCTCGGAATTTTATAATAAATTAAGAATATATCATCTTCAGCTGTTCTTGGGTTTCAATCAGTTTAGTGAAAAGTATTTATAATGCAATAAAAATAATTTTAAAAACATTTTCTACTTAGTTTCTAAATTGTAGTTCGTTGCAATTGATATTATGAAATGTTAAGATAAAATTTTTAGCAAAAATTTTCTCTCATGTGGTAAACTCGTAGAGAAATCAAAGGATTAATTGGTAAAAAAAATACTGAAAATATTAAAACGATGCTTTATTGCTTGTAAGGTGTAAACAGATATAATATAACTATAGAACATCAGAATTTGAGTGAAGATGGATTATAAAACTGTGTCTTTAGAGTCATAAAAACAATTGAGGGTAGCTTCGTATATTTAGATTAACATCTTTTTCGAAGTTACACAAGGGCTACTTGGAGACGAAACATGTAATTTTAAACTATGATCATATGATGAGGAGGACACCTAATGCGGAACAATCCTGCTACTTAATTTTACATTAAACATTAATTATATTACATTTTAAGACATTTATTACATTTTAAACATTAATTACATTATTTTTAATTTTACATTACATTTTAGGACTTTAGATATAGAACGATTTAATAAGCACAACTTTGTAAACAAGGTGAATTGTCAGACGAACTGGATCTTAAGTTTCCGGCCCTGCTTTCATATAACCGAAATAACAACATCTTTTACAGAGGAAATTCTCTCGACGTGCTAAAAAAATAGGAATGTAGTAAATATCTTAGAATTAAATGTAAGTATTTTTTGCAAATGATATATTTATTTAAACAAAAAAAACTGGTTTTGATGGAAAATAAAAGTTTCAATCTTATAACATGAGCAGATATCATTCGCAATAAGCAATAACCTTGATACCTCATAATCTATTTTCTGGGTGACATGAATACTTAAAAGCAATCTTTTACCAAAATGTTTTTATATTCCTATAAATAAAAAATTAATGCGTATGCTTTAATTCAAAATAACTGGGCCACGATCTCTATCTACGTCGTTTAGACTAAGAAAAATTTAAAAAGAAAAAAATTATTCTGTGTTGCTTTTCGAAATGTTTATCTAAATGTTACGATTATAGAATGCTTTTATATTTTTATAGCATTCTTAGTAAAAATGTTTTTGTAAGTGAAAAAAATCTAAATGGAAAGAATTAATGCCTATTTCACTTTATATGAATATATTTTCATATCACTTTATTTCACTTTATAGGAATAGTTCACTTTATACCATAATATTTCTTATAATTTTCAAAACTGATAAATCTGAGTTGGAATGGTAAAATTGTATAGTTGACAATAAAGAAAGATAATTGCAAAAATTGAAACTATCTCTATGACTTGTGTCCAACAGGAGAACAACACAAAGAAATTGAGTCACAAATTTCATGTTTAAATTATGTGTAATTCTTTAACTCATTAGCGGTTTTCCGACTAAGGAATAACATAGAACCGCTGTGTTTAAGGAAGTCGTATGCAGGTTTATTAAAAATTAATGGCCAAATAAACACATTTGTAAAATATATGTATTATGTGAGTTATAAAATAAAGTGCTGACTCTTTTGCTAGTACAAATGGTTTAGTTCCAATCTATTTTATTACATTCACTCTGTTATTTTAGGGGTGATCCAAAAAAAAAGTTAACAAGGCACAGGGAAATTCTTTATTAACAATAGGCACAAGATACAAATGGTAATCAAGAGACATATGTGGAGGTCATTTCTCTGCTCAACAATCAAACTTGTTGAGGCATTTATCACGCAGCTGGACCAATTTGCTTAATCCGTCTTCGTAAAAATCAGGTATGTGGCCATTAAGTCAGTTATCGGCACCTTTTTGAACATCATCGTCTGATATGAACTTTGTTTCGAAAGCAGTGAATGTCCGATGGAGACACATTCTTAGCCCACATAAATCGTATCATTACTCGCACCTCTGTGAGAGACCACTTTTCTAGTCATCTTGTCATTACTGTCGCTGATTCAAGTCTCATTACTAACCTCTCAGTTCGAAGGACCGGTCTAAGACATCTAGTGCCATATATCTCCACTCTGGGTAACAATATTCTCATCCACAATTTCTAATTTCCAAGTACTGTTGCTTGTAAAAAAAAATTATTACTTCACGTTATAGTATTTATATACTACGGGCTTCTGTTTTAATAATATCGTGCACAAATGTGGATATTGCACCAACCAAAATAAATAAAAATATTCGCATTTCCAAAAATTTACTAAAATATAAACCAGGGGAGTGATTTCTTGAAACTTTCTCATATATTTTCTAATAAATTCCAGTCCCCCTCATGCTCATCAAACTGTGAATCTTAGCATGGCTTAGGTGGACCATCTACGAAATACAGATTTCTGGCGTGAATCTTGAATTTTTATTGAGTTTATCATGAGAATATACTTTTCGCGTGCTCTTTTGCTAACCAATTTTAACGCCAAAATTTGGCACGGAACTACAGTAGTAATTACAAAATAACATACCAAATTTCATTGATTTCAGTCTTGGAGTTTATGAATTATTGCTTTACTTGCATGTCGCAGTACAGACTGTCAGACGGTCAACCGTAAAACAAAGTTGGTTCAAAATTTGACGTTAATCTATATTTTAAATATTAAATCTATGTGCCAAAAATCTACCTAACGTTTTGCGTTTTGTAGTTATCGAGCTCTTTTCTACTCGAAATACTTCTTTTGATTGACTTCCTTTGAAAATACTTCAATAGATAGAAATCAAAATTTGATAGAAATCTACAAATTTAGTCATACATATATGTACTTCATCAGTGCAATTTAGAGGATTCTTGAGCTATCATGATCACAGAAAGGCAGACAGACATGAAGCTGACAATGCGTTTTTCGGTTTCAAGATCTGAAACATGGAAACTTGTCAAAATATAGAATTCGAATTTTTATGACGATTACAAGATTTCCTCAATGCTTCATTCACAAGAGCATAAAAATTAACCTAAAATAAGTAATTAATATATTGTTAAAAACTTATCATTTTGCTTCCAATACGAATAATGTCATTATAAAAAGACTGATTTACAGCCATCTGTATTTAATGCTATCGAATGTCGCATTAGTAATCCCAAATCTTGGCGATAAACTTTGCATCTTTGGGGACATAATGGATCCTGCTCGAAACTTCATTTTGTTGATTCGTCTATTATGAACCGAAATACGTCTGATTGGTGAAAAGCTTTGACCCTCACCTCCCGGGAACTATAAAAGGCTAACTCAAGCTGCGTAGTTGTCGTGATGAATAGAAATTGGAGTCGCCGATAAGTAACAACGCTTCGAGAGAATACTGAGGCCCGGCGAATCAATCTAGTTCTGGACTGAGTTGTGTGCTTTATTATCTGTTGTGGAAGCAGTTTTGGGTCCTGTGTAAAACTGTGGAAGCAGTTTTATGGTAGTGAGCCAAATGGTACAGCTATAGAGAGAGACATTGAGAAGTTTCAGCCATCTAGAGAGACCGTAGAGTGAAGCTTCGAGGATCCCACTTCGGCTGAATTCTGTCTGGCCGTATTGAGTACTGTGGACGTTGTTACTACCAAATTTCTACTTTTGGGCTACTGTTGCTGTTGTGTGCTTCTGGCTGTAAATATCTGTCGTCTTTGTGCTGTTCTATCTTCGTGTAAATAAATGTTGTCGTTGTTTTCTACTGAGGCCTGCTAATTTTGTTCTCACACCATGGATCCACTATAAAACGAGCCCGGGGGTGAAAACCCTATAAAAATATCAAATTCAAATTGTATTGGAATCTGAAGTTAAAAGGTCCATTAGATTTTGCTCAAAGTTGTTAAAAGAGGAGGCTTCATAAAGTACAAACCTTGGAATTGCAAAATGTCTGATTCCACCAGTACTTTAACACCAAACGCAAAATCGGGAATTTGGAGGAAAATATTCGAATGCAATAATAAAAAGAATCTTATAGATAGTTATTTCCTTTCTTCCTTTCGTTTTATATGAAAAAAGAACTATACGGATATAATTTTTCTTTCCTTTTGTATAATATAAATACAATCTAAATTTTATATTTCGTTTAGTAGCATTCAAATACTTTCGTTGCAGAAAATGAATGTTCGTAGGAAAGATGGAACCTGAAATTGATTAAATGATCCAATTTGACGAATTGGATCATTTATATTTCGAAGCTACACGAAGATGATTAAGAAATAATAACATAATTTTGAACTGCGGTCACGTGAACAAGGATGGCACAAAAATGATTAAATCCTCTACCCATCATACATGCAAGAGGACATTTACACTAATAACCTTGACCAGGTGCCGTTCTTCGCTTTTTACCATTAAATAGTTTGGAGTTAAGAACCTTCAAGATATGGGTTTCATTAGAAATGTATTCAGGTCACTCCGAGTCAACAATTTCGACTTTCTAAGGTCCGTCGATCTGAAGAACGAAATAAAAAGTTTTTCAATCATATAAAATAATTTAAACTGCATAAAAAGCTTTATAAATCATATTTTTCCAAAACTGTAAAATCAATTCTGGATATATTTTTTTTCTAATGCTTTTAAATAAAGCTAGTTAATAAGACATGAAACTGTCATTTTTGCATTTACTTCGGTTTCAATACCTTTACAGGAGAAGTATGGAGAAAACGATTTCCATTTACGTTTCTGGTTTGATTAGAAAAATGAAAACGAAAAAAAAATTTCTTTGTATACCGATTGTTTTTAGTATATAGTTTTAATTTCAGTTCATAATAGTCAAAATTACAAGCTCATGCTCTGTCTGACCATTTAGATCCTGAGTGATAGATCAGGACGATAAAAACGAGAGTACTGTGGTCATTTGCAAAATAATCATTAATTGTCCTTAATCTATTTTTCTACAAGGAGGCTAAACAGTGTCATCGGTAATATAACAAACATGAACGTTATCATGTGTTCACAAACATAAACATTATCATTGTCTCCAACAGAAGCAAAAATTTATTATTTGTTTGTCCTCCTCAGGAATTGTGTGGTTTGTAATATCTAACCAAAACGAGTTATTATCTTTTTACAAGGCATCCTTAATGCTAAAATTGATTGGAAAATCAAGATTGACTTTTAGTAATTATTATTTGACACGTCTCGAATCCTCAGGAGTTATATTTCGCCATCATAATGGAAATAATTCAACTATGCACTGTATAAAACTAGGTTCCATATGAAATTAGAATTCACTTGCTTATATAGCGATTTTTATTACTCTTTATGCTTCTCAGGGTAAGGAAGATTAATCTTTCCCTTCTGGTGTCCCTGCCTATGTATCCAGAATTATTTGAAGAATTGTCGTCTCAAGATCAGGAAGTAGAAAACTATAGTTGCAGACTTAAAAGGCTGAAATAGTCGAATTCACTAACTTTCTCCCATTAGAGTTTACTGGGACCGATAATAGCTATTATTGTTGTTGTTACTTATGGCACTTTATAACCCGCCGACAGCATCTATCAGCGGTTTAAGCCGTGTAAACTCTTGTTTTTTTTCAGTAGCGCCAATTAGAGTCAAAAGTACGACTTAGCTACTGTTCAGCCATGGATTGTAAAAACCTCCACGCTTTTGCGCATGCGTTAGGAGGGGTTTAATTCTTCAAAATAGGAGTGAAAGGAAAAATGAGATGTTTACATTTGTTAGTATCTAATAGGGAAATGAAAGGTCGTTTCGGAATCCATTGACAAGCAGCACTTCACGCATTTCATTCGCTTGCACAATCCCTTTTTACAGGTGGGTGTATTCATATACTTCACAGACAGAACACAGGAGAACAACCTGGCCCGAACCGGGACTCGAACCCGGGATGCCCAAATCACCGGGAAGATATGCTAACTTATGCCAGGACGCCGGCATAGCTATCATTAATTCTTAAAAAGAAAAGGTGCTGTATGGCTATAAAATATGATAATATAATTTTGAAGACCATTGTAGAGTAGAGTGCAATGAAGATTATGCAATGGGACCAAAATCATAAAAAAGATGTTAGTAAAAAGAAAGGGGTTTATTCTAATGAAAGAAGGAACATCGAATTACTTTACGACTAACTGAATAGCATTTTGTTTGTTTACAATTCTCATTCTGGAGTGTTTCCACATAGTTTGAAAATAGTATAATCCTCGTTCGGGAACTCCCCAACTTCTCGAGTTTGCTAAAAAAAATACTTTAAAGAAGTCCATTTAGTAATTGGTGTGGAAGTAATTTGATCTCATATTATTGTACGAGAACTTAATAGCTTTTTCAATGGGTTCTCGTAATGCTCTTTCGGGGAATCGGTTTGTAAAAAACTGATCATTAATATATGATAGAAAATACTTCAATATGAAGAAACGATAATAAACAAAATAATTCGGCACTAGATGCCCTGCAAAGCGTATGAATGTATAATTAAACTTAATATTGTATGTGCATCTAGTAATCTATACTTATAATAAAGCTCAATGTGTGTGCGTGTGCGTGTGTATGTGTGTGTGTGTGTGTGTTTGTGTGTGTGTGTGTGTGTGTGTGTGTGTGTGTGTGTGTGTGTGTGTGTGTGTGTGTGTGTGTGTGTGTGTTGGCGCTCTACAGTCCAGACCGTTCGACCTACATCTACCTTGGAGGTCGGGAATGTGCACCTCGGAGTCCTTTTTTCGAATTTTTAATTAGAATTTGAATTAATTAAAATTTAAGCGAAATTTCGACGTTTTTCCGCTATAACTTCCGAAAATATAATCGTAGAAACATGATTTTAACATCAATTTAAAGATTAAAAAAATTAGCTTTCTAATGGTATCAGTGTTTTAATGTATAACTCAAGCTTCTATTTTTAACGAATTTTTAAAGAAATATCTTAACCATGTTTTTTTAGCACGTGACTGAATAAAATAAAATAAAACAATGCCGGAAGTTCAAATAAAAAAAAACTATCATCGCAAATCAAATCTAAAGAAATACAGCTTTCAGCACGTGACTGGATAAAATAACATAAATATAAAATGTGTTATCTTCTAAAAAATAAATGCAAGGCAAAGGATTCTTTGATCGTTTGCAATATATATATCATTAATTCCATAAATTATCTTTATTTACAGTAAATCTGATTGAATTTAGACAGGATATGCATTGAAATCCCGACTTAATGGCATATTTCTATAATCGTTTGCAATATCTGTATCATTAATTCAATAATTTTTTCCCTTTTTTGCTTTCTTTAAAAAACATATTTAACATTTTGGCAATATCACCGAAAAAAACATTTTTAATATTTTGGAAGCATAATCGATAAATTGTTAGAGCGTTAAACTCAAAAAGTTTTTCCGAATAAAGTTACTGACTCTTTAACTACTAATAATTGAATCTTTAAACTTTAACTACTTCTTAAATTTTGGCTAATGAATATGTGATTTAGTTGAAAATTTTTGAACGCATTACTCATGGCGAACCAGCTGGTCGTCAAAGGCGGCAGGTATAAAATAAAAGCTGAAAATGCACAAGTTGTCATCGAACATTGATAATATATAGTGCTCTAAGCTCAATATTGTGAAGTTTAAACTGTTGATACTAAACAGTTTTATCTCGATTGGATGTGCACAATGAATGTAATGATTAAAAAACCTGGTGTCATTTATTGTTAACATTTTATTCTGAAACTGATATCTTGATTTTTTTCTAAGAGTATTTACATAATGAAGGATGTTATGATATTTTTTCCCTCAAGCATTTCTTAATGGATCTCTCTACATGATTACAACTGACAGCAACAGAAATTACCCGCTTATCGCCGTAAGAAATACAGCGGAGAGCACATTTCAAGGTCACGACCTTGAAAGGAATAAAATTCTGCTGTTATCCTCTTTTGTTTATCATGGTAAATCAAGCGCATTTAAATAGCGCAGTGAAATGCAAACTCACCGTGTTTCGCATATTAAAAAGTTTCATCTTCGCCTGTTTCATGTCGATATAAATGAATATTTATTTTAGTATTTTGATTGGTCTTTCACGTTTTTAGTATGCCCCAAATAGTTGGAAAGTAATCAAATTATGCATTAATAAATTCATAGTAGATTCTTTTAAAATTTTAAAGCAATTTAAGTATAAAAGTGCATAATACAGCCAAACTATATGAAATCTATGAAACTGTGCACCTTGAAGAAATCCAATACCAACATTTAATTGCTAATAAGATCCGGCCTGCAGAGGCCCAAACAAGTAAGAATACAATCAGGTGAAGCTTCTTCCGTAAAACACTTGGGGCCGACTTCAAAGCACTTAGATAATACATAATAATACATAGAAGATAAATGACTCCTAAATATATTTTTCACCCCTGTCATCATTATCAACTAGGCCCCGGCGTATGGTATAGTTTATACGCCAAGGCTGTGTATACATACCTTGCCCACTGGTTGCTACGCTACTAATTTTATTCTTGCAAATGTGTTCATTTTTTGATAAATGGACCTTACTGGCTGGAAATAATTGGCAGTTGCATTGTGCGGATTATTTCAACTGTAAATGTGTTTGTGTAGAATCGCAATTTTTGTCAACTTTTCGGAACCAATTAAGTAGTTTTTGTGCTATGATATTTTCGTTTTGAAAATTTATTTCCATTTCTCGTTATGGAAACTTGCTTAGTAGTTGAAACTTGCAGAAACTTGCTTACCTATTTATTATTTCACTTTAGCTAAATCACTTTTCAATGAATGAAAATCGTATCTTCGCTAAATTCTTCCTATTTAAAATTGCATCATATTCGTTTCATAAGTAAATGATGAATTGCTTTTATAACTAATCTACTAGCTGGCATTTTTTTTTACCTCTGATTTAGATTTAATTAAACGTTGTCAAGTAAAACTTATAATAAAAACGATTTTTTTTTATAAAGATAATCTATAAACATTGACATTATATTCGAACATTATTCTAACACTTTTTTTTATTTTCTTAACTTTGTTTAGAATCAAAAATTTTGATTTCAATCCATTTTAAATCGTAGCCTTTTTTCATCCGCAAGTTTTCCATCGGCAGGTAGACCAATGCACTTTGAAAAGTGTGACCACATTTTTTAAAGATTTTAATTGAAAATGTCCTCCCTTTCTACGAAAACTAGTGAACTTTCATGTAAAAATAACTATTAATTAAAACTGTAAAATTGAGATTTTTGAGAAATTTTTTTTTGAAATCAAAGGATAAATATGCTTGTTTTATTAGATAAGTGAAATAGATGAAGTAAGATTTTATTGAAATATAAAATAAATTTTTTTGATGACTTTAATAACAAGCATTACAAATTCAAACACACACACACACATATATATATATAATTTTCTCATTTACGAAGTGTGCAAAGAGAAATTATTCCATCGGCAATTTTTTTTTACTGATGTTCGTGTTTTATACATCGCTGAGTTAAAAAAAAAAAAAATGCATTTTTAGAATTAAATCTATTTGTCTGAAAACACGGTGAATTTTTTTTCTTTAATTCAAAAATATTTTAAATCAAAGGAAATAAATTTGACATATGGTCTTATCATCAAATCGCAGATTTCTATCGAATTTTAAACAAAAAAATATGTCTAAAGAAATCTGCCTGTTCATTTATCCTAATATGAACTAACCTTATGACTACAAAATGAAGGAAGCTAGATAGGCATATGTGGACTCAAATTTAACATCTAATGTGTAGATTCGTATCAAACTTCGAACCAAGACCAAAAGAAGTTGACCATCTTTTGATCTATCACAATCATGCAATCATGGTAATTGATGCTTGAACTGACGGACTTACACTGAACAGATTTTATTCAAAACTATATAGAAATCTGCAAATTTGGTCTAAAGACCATATACTGAATTTCAACAGTCTATCTCAAAACTTTTAAAGCTATCTTTGTCACAGACAGACAACCGAACTTTTTCTAAAAATGTGTTTATAGAACTGAGAAAGGTCTAAAACTCCTTAAAAACTCGAATTTGAATTTTTGGCGATTACGATATTTTTTCTATGCAACATATACGAGAAAGTAAAAAAGTCGAAGATCGCACACCAGTAAGCAATTTTATATTGACTGTTTGCTTATAGCATGCAGTTAATAGTACACAAATATATTTATTAGAGAGTATATAACGATATAAAAATTTCAGTGTGTGTAATTGTGTTCCCAAGTTTTAAGCTTGGTTCTTACATTGAATTAATTTTTCTACTTAACATTAGCCTTAAACACTAAATCTCTCGCAAATTTTTTGTAAATGTATGTAACATGAACTGCTGACAAACGGTGTATCTTTTTGTTTAGAGATTAGATATCATCTTTGTTTCCAAGAAAACTTATATAATAACTATTTCCGTAACATGAACTTTTTGAGAATTCTCTGTATAAGTGGCACTTAGTATCATTAGTAGGATCAAAATATACTCTTTCTGTCTGTCAAAAAGCAAAACTCTACTCTGTGGTGTGTGGAGCAGAAAACAAAAAATGAAAATGCGCCCTTGAAAAAAACAGGATTTTAAGCGTCCTTGTAATTTGAACAAAGAAAGAGGGGAAAGGTCTTTATTACTACTAGGAGCATCTAACGACTCTTGTTTGATTGCGGAAACTGGTTTAAAAAATCTAACGTTTGTTGGTCTAACGATTTTTACAAGTGATTGTAGCTCTGAGAGATGCTAACGTTTTTCAGGTTTACATGCTCTTAACTGAAAAATAAAAAGGCTAAGTCCTTGCTGTCTTTTTATTTATTTATTTTTTTTTTCTTCCTTATTTTCATACAGAAACCTGATTTTGGGAGATGGAGATTCAGGTTGAAATAAATTTGAAAAATGGGAAATATTTGATTCTATTGAATTTTACAAGCGATTGCAACTCTGAGAGATGCTTACATTTTTCGGGTTCAAATTCTCTTAGCTGAAAATTAAATAGGCTAAATTCTTGCGTTTTTTTTTTATCGTCAAATTTTGATACAGCAACCTGATGTAGAGAAATGA
>JAPMOQ010034492.1:1604244-1649811 GCA_026543055.1 Argiope trifasciata
GATAATGCTGTTTCCACAAATTCTAAAAAAGTATTCGGTATTATATAACTTAAATACTGAGTTCTGGGAATTCTTCTTTCTCTATGCACTCAATTGCCAATCAAATTTATTTCCTTTTAATGATATTAAAAAAAAAGAATGAAATGTAATTTCCAGCTAATTTTCATTGAAGAGGGTCTTTTTCTGCTTATTGAAAAATCCACTAATTTGTTTCACAGACGTTTTGGACAATTCACCTCTGTATAGTTGTTTCAGTTCAGTTGCTTCTAATTTATTCGGACTGAACTGTAATGGTCTTTTTTGGTATCCTCTCATGCTTTTTTTTTACCTCATTAAACATTTTACTCATTTTTAAAGTCGCGTGCAACTAGAGACAACTAACTGTCAACAAGTCATTAGGTTTTTATTTACTTTTTTAATATTCTCTTATTTTTATTTGCTGAATAAAGTGTGGATCTTACACAAATTTCCTCTTCACATAATGTTCTCATTTCCATTCCCCATTTTCATCCCTCACCTCGGAAATAAGGATGAGAAGCTTTCGGTACAGTGGTTGGTTCTCGCCATCCTAGAAGATATAAAAATGGTGGGGATCGGCTATGCCCTATCGATAACTGACGTACTTCCAATGAGAAAGGTTATACTGTAGCCGATGATGGTCCTTAGTTAACAGTTCCCGCCAGTGTTGTTGTCACGGTGAACCGGTCATTCGGGTTGTGTGTGTGTGTGTGTGTGCCTTAACTGTGAAATGTGGTGTGGTCGTTTATGGCTCCTCATATTATTCGTGAGGTGGGAGTGGTTTTGCCTTGTTTTATTTCCATTATCAATATTATTTCATACATTATCTAGTGGTTCACTATCCATACCAATGGTTCCATGTTTATGGCTCCTCATATTATCCATACCAAGGCTACATAAAATGTGTAAACTCTTATCAAAACCATGAAATTAGACAAATTTTTATTACTATAATTATAGATCAGCATCTATGAGATAATGATAACTTGCAAATATAATGAGTTCGTTGTATAAACGAATCTTAAAGAAATAATCCCTGATAAATGAGTAGTGAAATAAATGGTCAAAATTATAGATTTGTGTCAAATTTTCAGTAACGTTCATCCAAAGATATACTATCTGTTTGTCTCTTTATATGTATAATAGGTATTCGATACTTGAAAACGCACAGATCTAGATACATGAAATTTCTCCTTTAGAAATATTATATTGGCATCAAATTTTAATCGGTCAAAAGGAGGAGACTCAAAAATCCTAATCAGTTTCTTTTTTTTTTATTTTTTATTTTAAGACGAAGTTTAACTCAAAACATAAGGTATTGCGTAAATATGCAAGACAATCGAGAGGAAAACATTCCCATCATTAATTTTTGGAAAAAAGGAACAAAGAACTTAAATAAAGATTTTCATCATTTTGTTATTTTTTATGTAAAATTTCATCAAAAATAATATGATTATGAACCACCAATAAACTTGCTTGTGTATATTATGTCCGCTGTTATGTAATTGACGCCAGTGCATTGATTATAAAATATACCTTTCGAGTGATTCCTTTCCCACTCACCCTCAAAATCCAATTACAGTTAGATTCATCATTAAACTGACAGAAATATTTTTTGAAGAAAGCTCTTTGTGGAAGAATTCTGATTTGTCATAGAAATATGTGTGGTGAAACATGTTTTGCATCTTGGAGTGAATATAGAGTGAACTTAAACGTCACTAGAAAATAAATTCTTTTTCATAATAAATGAATTCTTTTTTCCAAATTTAACAGCTTCATATCTATATGCAACATTTATTCTATGATCATTGATTGTATAAGTAAACTGCGCAGATTTCAGTCAGAATTAATATTTATCGGGAGAAAAGAAAGAACTCTTGGGTACAAAAGAAAGAACAGGCGCTGAAAAATTCAGGATTAATAATTTTTGTTTAATCCTCAACAAGTATTTCCAAACATCGAATTGTAATAAGCATTAACGGCATGTTAATTTAATAGCGTTTCATCAGCGTCTATGTTTATTGCCAACAGCAATCCTAATAATGTTGAGTTTCATGACAACATAGTGCAATTAAATATTTAAATGTCTGGGTAATCCATCTTCTAATTGCACGTTGTGTTTTGCTGTTATGTCATTTTACTTTCTGACTCTTCATGTAAGTTTCTCAATTAATAAGTAGAATATTTCATCCTTAGTTTAAATCAATGGAAGGTAATCACACCGTAACATATTTAAAAAAAACTGTGCAAACGATTTAAATTTCGTAATAAGATCTATCATTAAAAATTACGCAAAAAAAACTTTTAACAAATTTTGCTCAGAAACTAAATTGAAATCATTAAAAAAATAATATTTTTTAAATTCTCATGTAGGAAATATAGAGGAAATGTTGTCGTTCAAAAATTCGAACTTCATATATTTTGACGAATCGGAGGAATATTCTCGTTTTAGATTTTCCCGAATTCGAAAAACTTATATATATATAATCTTTCTATAACAAAAGTCACTCAAAAGTATTTAAATCTACGCAGATGAAATTTGGTAAATAGTCTTTATATTTCATTTATAGATATCTTTCAAATTTTATGAAAAATTTTTCCAAAGGAAGTTTGAATGAAGGAATTTTTCATAAAATTTGATATAAAATTTAACACGATGGCTAAAAGATGAAGAAAAGAAAATAAATAAAATTTGATACACAGATTTAGCATATCTAATGTAGAGCAGATTCCAAAGTTTGAACCAAATCCAACATGGGATTTATCATCCGTTAGTTTGTTCTTCCAGAAACAAGTAAACACGATAACTCAAAAATGTAAAGGCTTAAATATATCAAATCTGATACGGAATTTTGTAATTTCAAGTGTAATTTCGTGTCAAATTTTGAATTCAATCCGTTCTGAAAAACGAGTTTATAATACTAATTCAATTTTTGGATACTATAAACCGCATGCCAGAGAATAATCATGAATAATTTGCCAAGAATAACACGATAGATTGAGTAAAAATGCAAAATTTACGCCAAGGAGAGTATTTCGCAGCTAATTTATGCCAGTGCCATAAAAGATTTCGCTTTATGATATTTGTACTTGAGAATATACGAGAAAGTTTTGAGAAAAACTACGCCAGCAGATTAAATTAAAGTGATGTAATTCTTAATTTTGTGCTATAATATTTTCGAGAGTAATCGTAAAAAAATATCAAAATCTCGTATTTTTATTCTGTTAAAATTGTAATAACATTTTTTTAATCAATCTACAATTTATATACCCATTCTTCAAAGTACATTCGTGCCAAAATCGATTGTTTTTAGAAAACAATCTATTTTGTTAAGCGCCAATACACGAGCACATATTGTCCTTTATTATTAGCAATGATTGAGTTAGAGATTATCCTCTGCATTAAGAGTAACACCACTGGGAGTACTGGTTCAGAGGGGATCGTGCTTTGATTCAGGTCTAAATTGTGATCTGTGGATGAGTGAAGGAAATACATATATGAAGTCCGCCCTGTAAAAAGGGTTGTGACGTGTGAGTAGTTAAATCGTACTTTTGGCCTTAGTTGGTGCTACTGAAAACAAAAGAGACGGTTACTCGGCTAAATCGCAGTCAAATAACTTCTGCGACTTTTAAAGTGTCATAAGTTACAATATAACACAATTTTTCTCATTTGAATGAGGTTACAAAGAGAAATTATAAAAAGTATAGCAATGCGCATCTACTAATATTAATTTTTTTGGTGATATATATATATATTTGAAAATATTTTTTGTCACCTGCTTTTTTTTAAATATAACTCTTAAAATTTTCAATCCCTTTTTTTAACATTTCCATATTGAACTATTCCAAGTTACCACTGTTAATCATGATTCAATATTTATAATTTCCCCTATTTAATATTTATAATTTCAGCTTATATCGAATGTAAACTAAATATCATTCTGAAAAATGATTATTTGCATTGAATTAAAGATATGCTAAGACATTTTTTTATTCATTTTCAAATTTGTATGCATTGAAATTATTTTTAAGTGATTTGTTTTTTCAGTTTCTCTTCCTCCCTATACTGCTCAAAATCATGATTTAAAAAGTTAATAACTTATTTTCAACTGATTGAAAAAATTCTATATGAAGAGTGTATTGTATATAATTTCTCATAAAACACAAATAACATTCTTCAGAGCATTTTAAACCTACAGAACATTTTAAACATTATGATACAAAATTAAAATACGTATTTTTGCTGCGCTGAATAAATGTCTTATATAGGTTTTGTAGATGGCAAACAAAAAATTATCGTTTGTCGTTTGTAATTATCCCTGTAATTGCACTGATGAGCATTAACTTACAAGGAAGTCAGTCAGAAAATTCCATGTAGTGGTAAAATTACTCGTAATAATTTGTTGAAATTTTGCAAGTTCGAATAAAATAATTTACTGTAAAAAATATATGAATATTACACTCCTTGAATTAATTTGAAAAAAAAAATTTTAATCCCCAAATTTAATTATTTAAAAGGTTAGAAGACAGAAAAACTTCAATATAATGCTCGGTAGCTATGGATTCTTTTTCCCCCACCGTTATTCCATTTTACTGTCATTATGAACTATACACCTTTGGCGATCAATTTACTCTTCGAATTGATAGCTACTAAAATTTTCAATTAAATATCCCTTATAGCTCTTATTGGCTTTCTCGATAAAATATTCTTAAATTTCAAATTTTGATTAACATGGAACATGAAATATTTTAAATATTTTACACTGTTCTTTTAATTTGGTTTTGCAACTTTCTATTTTTCTATAATCGTTTTTAAAATTTAAACTTTGTTGAAAAATAGAAATGATTAAATTTTATTTGTTATAAAAACTATTTCGCTGCAATTGTTTAAAACAAACGTATTTAAATTTTTTCCATCACTGTTTACTTATGATGTTACATTTTAATTGCAAGTATAACAAAAGTTTAAAAAATTTAGGAAAAACATTCTTCAAACAGAAATTTATTTTTCATGAAAAAATAAGCCTTATCGTCATACCTGCAACATTCTTTACTTTTATTGTTTGATACATTTTATAATTTTTATTTTTTCATTTGTCTTATACTCTTCTTATTATTATTTATCTTACATATAATAGTTATTTTGCATTTTACGTTATTTTTTTTCCATTTTTTTCTCTTTAAACTTCTAAGTTTTTTGCACATTGCATTTTTAAATTCTGTTATAATTTTAGATTTCCAACTTTTTAAAATTTAGTTTATTAAATTTCATGTAAATTTAACTTTATGTTTCAATGATGCTACTAAAGTTATAAAATAGGGGGAATCTGACACCCACTGCTGTTTCTGTCTGATTTGCTTTGTTTGAGAGAATTTCACACCACTATTTCTAAACTATTGAAACCTGAACCCTTCGTATTGGCCAGATTTGTCATTGGATACCATTATCAACAACAAATGAAGAAAAATCCAGAATAAAATATTATCAGCAACAATGTGAACAATTTCGGTTTCTATTCGATGTTGTGAAATATATTGTTCTTATTTTACATTGATACATTTCCCAACGCTGATATATACTGTCGTAAATTCAAACAAAAGTATTTAAAAAAATTAATTAAAAATAGAAAAACAAAAAAGCTTTGCAGAAACAAATTGCATATGAAAGATAATTTTTTTTAATTTTAGGGTGACGTTTTAGAGTTTCTATTCACTGTTGTGAAATATACAGTTCTTATTTTACAACGATATATTATCCGACACTGATATTTATTGTTGTAAATTCAAACAAAAGTATTTTAAAAAATAATTAAAAATAGTAAAAAAAGCTTTGAAGAAACTAAATTGCATAGGAAAGGTAATTTTTTTTTTTTAATTTTAGGGTGTATTTTAAGGTTTCTATTCACTATTGTGAAATGTATTGTTCTTATTTTATAACGATATATTTTCCAGCGCTGATATTTGAGAGTTCAAAGTTTTGCCTAATTTATAATTAATTAGTATTTTAATTAAAATTTCAAAAGTAAAAAATCATTCCGAGGAACATATTTTCACCCTTCAACGTACAGTCAAACTTTGTTTGGCGAACACGTCTCACATCATCCAGTTCACTTAACAAACAAAAGAATATATAAAAAGGTGAATGAAAATCGATACTCTTAACGAGCGATGTTTGGCAAAACGAGTTGCAAGAAGACATTGTGACGTCACACGATTTTTAGTTTAGTTTAGTTATATTAACGTCCCGTTTTAAAGCAACACGAGGGCTATTTTGGGATGGACCTCGTAATTTTGAGCCATGGTCAGATGACGAGGACGCCACCTGAACTGGCACCCCCCCCCTCTCCACACCATGCCACACCAGCTGGAGGACGTTTGGCCTGACAGATTTAACGTGCAAGAGACCCCCCCTCACACGACGGTTCTTCGGTGGAATCGAGTCCCGAACCTGAAACCCTCCGGTTCCGAAGCCGAGACCTTACCACCGAGCCACCGCGGCCGACGTCACAAGATGAATTAACCTGTACCAATCTGCAGTGTGCGTTTATTTGAAGCGAGTCCTTATACCAACAAAGAAAAAGTTTTGGGCGTATATAGTTGTGGAAAAACTCTGAGGAGTTTGATCAACGGTCTTTGGACCTTACTTGACGAAATTGTATAAATGACAGATATTATGGTTTTTGAAATAGCTTGCAATGACGTCGATGAGCTGGTAGAAAAACACAGCAAGAACAATGGAAAAATTTATGAAGCTGCATTTTGTATCAACAACAAAAAAATGAGGAGGAGATTTGGTCATGAGAGGAGGAAATAATAAAGGAGATAGAAGGAAGGATTCAACAGAACAACAACCTCCCAGTGAAATAAAAGAGACGCTGAAAGCATGAGTGTAGATGCTTTTAATCGAAAACATGAAAAGAGATGCTGAAAGCATAGCAATTTCAGAAGCTTCGCAGATTCAGATTTGATTCAAACTCTAAGGATGTTAAATTTGTTAACCGAATTTTATTTATCTAGCTTTATCCATTTTGTAGTTATCATATTAACTTATATTCGAACAGTTGGACAGACGTATTTCCTATGGATGGATTTTGTTCGAATTTCGATAGCAATCCACAAATTCGGTGTAAAGGCCATGTACCAAATTTCATTCGTCTAGCTCAAAGCTTTTTTTTTAATCATCTTTAATACCGACATATCACAGATATTTTCCAAAAATGTGTTTTTCAAATTATGGTGATAAAAAAACGGGGAAATCCGTCAAAATATCAAGTTCAGATTTTTTGATAATTGCAATACTTTCTCTACGTTACAGAAAGTAAAAAAAAAGAAATTAATTTAAAAATTAAAAAAAAAAAAAAAAAACGTTACATTGATAAGATAATTGAATCGGGCATTTACGCTTTTTAATAACGCTATGATTTCGTGGGACTGGTCTCATTAAAAAAGTACATGTGCATAGTAAACAGATAATATGTAAGACAATTACCAGGGCGCAGATTTAAAAAAAAAGCATACAAGCAGCAGTATTTGGAAAGTAGAAATTGTCGATTGGAGTATTGTTACAAAGAGTGGCGTCACATGGTGCTAGTTGTCTGTTGTCTTAGACGGGTTATTCGAGCAGACAGTGTTAGTACTGAGACCTGAAACAGTGCCAGCAATGGCAAGACGTCTAGAGAAATGGTCTCGCACAGAGGTGAAACCATGATTCGATTTCTATGGCACAAGAATCTGCCCCCATTGAACATTCATTAAACAATCGTTGAAGTGCATGAGTGCGAAACAATGAGTAGACAACAGGTAGCGAAATGGGTCGTTCTTTTTGAAGCGGGTTCAGAGATTGCTAGAAACATTAAATTGGCCATTCTGGAGCCGCCGCCACCCTACAACTCTGATTTGTTTTCCAGTGAAATTTTTTTCTCGGCATTCAAAATACACTTCCTGCTTCCTAGCATAGGAGTAGCCTGTCTTTCCTGTTACCTAGGCGTCCCGAGTTGGAACCCCGCTTCGGGTATGATTATTTTTATGAGTTCTATCTGTGAGATGCATGAGGGCCGAGGTAGCCTGGTGGTAAGGTCTCGGCTTTGGAACCGGAGGGTTCAGGTTCGAGACTCGATTCCTAATCCTTTATCCGAAGACCCGTCATGTGAGGTGGTCTCTTGCACGTTAAATATGTCAGGCCAAATGTCCTCCAGCTGGTGTGGCGTGGTGTGGAGAGGGGGGTGCCAGTTCCCTTGTCGTCCTCGTCATCTGACCGTGGTTTAAAACTACGACGTCCGTCCTAAAATAAACCTCGTGTTGCTTTCAAACGGGGCGTAAATATAACTAAACTGTGAGATGTATGAATGTTCCCGTCCTGTGAAAAGGGATTGTCAAAAGAATGTGTGCATGTTTCATCTTCATTTTAGATAGAAGTCAGACTTCTGTCATCGGGTGTTCAAGGGTTTTTACCCTCAGAAGCTACTGCAACCCCCTTTTTCGTGTTAAAACACGGACACGACATCATCACCATCATTAAGAAACACTTTCCCAAACCAAGTTCAAATCAGACGGTGATGTTCAAAAAAGTGTCAAGAACTTGCTCAATAGCCAGAAACTTAATTATTACCAAGACGGTGGTAATAATTAAGGTCTAGAGGCGGGATAAATGTCTGAATCGGTTTGGGAATTATGTAGAGAAGTGACCGTCATATTTGTTTCTTAATTGCCATTTGTATACTGTGTCAATTGTTAATAAGACATTTTTCCTTTGCCTCCTAAATTTTTTTGATGGGTCACCCCTCGTAAAATAACAAGACTTAAATATCTGACAACTATATGCATGAAATTATGTGAGCAATCTAATTGCAACTAAATATAACCAGCATCTCCGTCAAACTAGCTGAGCTCCACATAGATTTGTTAATAATAAATATATTATTATGATTTTGTTTGAGCATGTTTTTTTTTTCGAAACAGGTCGCTTTATTCTATTTTATATGAATCATTTCTATAGAAAAAAGAGAATTACATTCCTTTTTAAAATTCTCTAAAAACTTATTCCTATAAAAAAAGAAAATGCGAATAAGATTAAGTCCTTTGAACGAGGTTCCTTTGTTTACTGAATTTGACAGCTCTAAGTCTAACAGTGTATCCTGAAGAGCGCCAACACTCACATTCTTCTTTATTATTTAAAAAAATTGAATAACTTTTCCTAATTTATTAAGACTTAGATTAATAATATTCTAATTTTCAGATAAATATTCTATATTTAAGCATTTGAATATTGACATGACTGATTTGATAGATTCATTTTCCCACTGGTTGTTGGCTCTTCTGCAAGCGTCTTGCATTTGCTGTAAACAATGATTTTCAGACATTATTTGTGGAATGGAACACAATATTTCCGGAACATGTTTTGATATATCTTTCAACACAAAATAGCTAAGAGAGCAGAAGGGAGATTGTTCTTGATACATTTTCCCACAAAAACAGCTTTTTAAATTCGTTTGATTAAAATAGAAACATTCTAATATCCATCAGAATAAATTTAGATTTTATAAATTTTATTATTTTATAATTTTTTATTTTAATAATTACACTAATTTTTAATATTATATCATCTAAATCTTTTTGAAATCAAAATTAAATTTTATGATGAATCTATGAAATTTTTATAAAGTAATCCTTTGAGATACAGTATAAATTATAAAAATCTAATGTAACATGCATAAAGCTTCAATATTGAATTATTCTCTTTCTATATTCATATTTTTAAAAACATAATCGTGTTGATATTTTTATTTCCATTTATGTTAAAAATGTTTTTCTTTGTAAACAAGGCTTTAGTTTTGATCTTAAACTACTAAAAAAAATAATAATAAGTTTTAATTAATAAGTAAATTTAAATAATTACAATAATAGAATTTTTCAAAAGCGTACTAATGTCTTACATTATTGTTTCAGGAAATATTTATGTAAAAACTTTAAAACATTGGAGAATAAAAAAGATAATAATCAAAAATTGTTTCTTCTCATCTAAGATAATAACGGTTGGCGAGAATAAGCTTTTTTGGCGTCGCCAACAATAATGACGGCAACCCTTGTTGAAGTTAATAATAACCATTCACTTCAGGATAAACACCAAAGGAGTCCTCCTGCTGGCAGGTTAAGGAAGTGTTTTTCTCTGGTCCAGCATTTTCACCGGATTTTTGTTCTTTCGTGTATTAAGTTTTTTATCAGTTTAATAAAGTGCACCCAATAATATTCCAAGATGCCGAGAGACAAAGCAGCCGAACAGCTCAATGATTTCAAAGAAGCACAAAAGGTAAAAGTATAGTAACTTTTGAAAGTCAGTTTTCCTTGTTTACTTTCACGCCGCTTTCCTCTACACATACTTAAGTAGATAATCGGAAATGCGTTATTTGGAATTTTGACTAATATATTTTGCCAGTAAAATGGGCATTTTGAATGTCTTATATTATAAATATATTTGTGATAATATGTTAGAAAAGTATTCTGTGATTTTTTTTGTTGTCAGAAATTTATAATCCATCTATCATATATTTATTTGTAAGTAGGTCAAATAATGTCTCATAACTGATTAAAATTTAATTTATTATTTTTTTGTGCTGCTTAAGGAATTAAGAAAAGTCAAGAAATATGGACAGGTAACACGTTTACTAAAGTTATGCATGTCTGTTTCGTTTTTTTTTTTTTTTTTTTTTTTTTTTTATCCTTTATATGAAGTTATATTATTCTATTTTTCAAAAAATAATAAGAGTTGACAATAATAAAGTGTGATAACAGTCATGAAGCGATATTAAATTTTTTTTGATGATTTAATTATGAATAGTAGAATTTGCCAAGACTTGTAAAAGTTCATAAATTCTTCTAATCTGATAAGATTTGTTGTTAATTAATTTTTACTGTTCTTTTAATTTCACATTATTTTTAATTATAAAAAATTTGTTGATGATATTTCATACTGAAGAATAAAAGGCAAAGCTTATTTATAATTAATTATTTTTAAATGAATATGTTTCTTAATCAGTGCTTATCATCTTGAAATATCAGATATTAAATTTTTTGAAAATAGAAACTGTTTCTGTATCATCTTATAATTCTGTGAACTCCATCATTAAAATTGCTACTAAAATTTATTGATAAAATATTGATGTATATTTAAAAAAATTCATATTTTTACAACAAGTTTCAAAAATTAGTGCTTATATATTTTTACAATATATATAGGGTAAAAATGAAACCCTGACAACTGCTTCAGGATGTCCAATTGGTGACAAGTTAAATTCTATGACTATTGGGCCAAGAGGACCTTTATTATTACAAGATGTTGTCTACTTGGAAGAAATGGCACACTTTGACAGGCAAGTTTTATCTTGATTTATAAAAAATGAATTACATTTAAAAAAATATTATTTATTGCAAAAAATGATTTTAAAATTATTTGTTGATAATATGTCAATAAATAGGTACATGTTTTATAAACAACTTAAAACAATAGCTATATTTTATTAAATTTTTAATTTTATAAAGTTAACATGCAGTATTTACTAAGAAAAAATATTATTTCATAAAGTTGGTTGTATAAATATGCATATTCTGCTTCTATTGAAAATTATTATGTATATATATAGAAAGGGAGAAATTTAAATTCTATTGAAATAATGTTTTCTTTATAAATATCAAAAGTACTTATTAATGAAAGGAATAATCTATTTTCAGAGAGAGGATTCCTGAAAGAGTTGTGCATGCCAAAGGTGCTGGAGCATTTGGTTATTTTGAAGTAACAGATGACATTACCAAGTACTGCAAAGCAAAAATCTTCAGTGAAATTGGAAAGAGGACTCCTCTTGTGGTTAGATTTTCCACTGTTGGTAAGTTTATAGTTTAAGTGTTTTACTTCATAACATATTAAATTTTATATAGTATTCAGAAAATTATAAAGAAAAAGTTAATTTTAAAAACAAAATTCCTTTATTGAATAAAAGAGCCATAGATGTAAAAAAAAAGTACATAATTATATATTTTTTTAGCAAAAATTAATTAAGTTTTGTTTTAAAATTTAAAAAAATTATGCAAATAGATTCAGAAATTATTTTTTAAGTCTATTAAGAAACAGTTATGTTTTTACAAAATTTATGGTACATCTTATATTGTTTTGGGTGATTTCTAAGTGATGCTCAGTCATAGCTTAATTTGAAACTATAAATTTTACCATTTTATAATTAAAATGATTATTAGGGTAAAAATTGCTTAATTCTGACTATTTTTTTCATAGGTGGTGAATCTGGCTCTGCTGATACCGTCAGAGATCCTCGTGGTTTTGCTGTGAAATTCTACACAGAAGAAGGAAATTGGGATTTGGTTGGAAACAACACTCCGATTTTTTTTATTCGAGATCCTCTGCTGTTTCCCAGCTTCATTCACACCCAAAAAAGAAATCCTGTTACACATTTGAAGGTGAATGTTTGTTTGCATTTGGAAGTTGGAAAAAAAAAAGTTGTTAATGTGTGAAAATAATATTACCTAGATGTATGTTTACTTATATACTTCTTTATTAATTTTTGTATATGAAAATTAATTGTCATTCTTTTATTCCTGCTTATAAACAATGAGCTCTTGTTATTAATTTTCTCTTTTCATCATCAGAAGTGAAATTTTGATTTTCTTGTCATATTTATGTCATGATTAAAATGGGGCATTTAAAATAGATTTTTAAGTGCTATCACCTACTTTTGAGCATATGTGGAGATATATAAATATATATATATATATATATATATATATATATTTAGGCTTTACATAAATGAGATTTAACACTTTCATTTGATGACTCATTAGTTTTTAACCATGAAAAGCAGGAGATTCACTATGTCATTGATGTAAAATATAAGTAATGATGTAACTGGCAATACAATTAAGAAGTAAAAATAAAAAATACTGGCAGCATAATGATTATTTACACAAAATTGCAGTTTGATAAGACAATTAATAGAAGTCTGTATCATAAATTGTGGGTAATTTTTTTTACACTTTTTAAATCATGAATGATGTTCAATTTCTTTTAAAATAAAATTCTTTTTATCAAGAATAAATAGACGAATCTCTATTGTAAGATGCAATTATATCATTTTGCTGCCATTTAAATATTTTTTATAGTATAGTAGTTAAGATAAATGACATCTATTGCAGAATTTTTTTTTCACAATAATTTGGCTTTATAAAAATAAACCTTTTTTTTAAATTAACATTAGTGTTTTTACCCTGTACTACGTCTTTTTTGCTTTGCTTTTGAAGTTAAATTTCATATAGTTGCTCTTGTTGGTTCTCTCTTCACTGCAAAGCTGTTTTTAGTGAGTGGCATAGTTATCTTACTCTACTTCCATCAATAGATTAAATAATTTAATAGGACTATAATTTTCTGTTAATCATTATTTGGCATGTACTTATTACACAGTATACTTTTATGTATACTATTGTGTTTAACATCTTTTTATCCTTCAGATCGTATTTTTAAGTATATAGAAAAATTATATATAATATGCATGAATAGGATATCAGAATCTAAATTGTATACTTAAAATACAAATATGCTGACTAATAAAATTTTCCTTTTTTGCAAAAATACAAATTTGATTGATTTTTGTCTTGTAAATTCTTTTATAAAATTTGGTGTTAATCACACATGCATAATCTTCAATTGCAAAAATTAAAAGGAAAAGAAATTGAAAAATAAAATATGCATGCTTTATTATCCAGGATGCTGACATGTTTTGGGATTTCATAACTCTGAGACCAGAAACTACACACCAAGTTTCCTTTTTGTTTTCTGATCGGGGTATTCCAGATGGATACAGGCACATGAATGGATATGGATCACACACCTTCAAACTTGTTAATGCAGATGGTGAAGCTGTCTATTGTAAATTCCATTACAAAGTAAGAAAGGCACTTTGTCACTTTCCTTAGATATGCAATAATTCTCAAAATAATCTTTTATGTTGCAAATTTATTTTATAATAAGCCTTCTCTGTTAGCATAGGAATGACGTATTTATAGTATAACCGATTTTATTTATTTATTCCTTTTTATTTATTATTCTTCTGCCAAGTGCATTTACAATTTACACTGAATCTTATATCCATGGCCAAATGTAATTTTCCACAATATTTTTATATCCTGTTACCCAGCTTATAGGATCATTTCAAGATTAGGAAATATGCATATATTATTCTGTGTAGTATAAAAGAAGAAAAAACATTATTTGAATTAAGTACTTCATCAAAGAATAAAATTAATGTTATTGAATACATTTTAATTTTCATCTGCTTTCCTAAGTTGGAAACTATTATTTACAATCTTAATCAAATTCCTTTCTACAAGAAAATTGATGAATGCTTATATTTATATTATATATTGCTATATCTAAACTGAACTAATAATTTGCTATCAATCTTAGTGTTAATGTTATTTTGAAAATCTTGCTGTTAAACTATCGTAAGATTTTATTTTATTATCTTATTAGATACTTATATTTTATTATGGTCAAGCCTTATATTGATTTTCTGTGATGGATACAAATTTAAATAGCGTTATACAAAATACTGAACTGTGTGTAACTACTAAAAATTGATTAAACCGTAATATAATATTGATCATTTTAAAAATTAAATATTTCCTTTCATAAAATCTTAAGATTTCAGTATAATTTATTGTATTAAAATAAATGATTTATTTTCATTTATATATATTTTTATTCTTTTTCTAGACTGATCAGGGCATTAAATGCTGTCCAGTTGAGAAAGCTAATGATTTGGCTGGATCCGATCCAGATTATTCCATTAGAGATTTGTACAATGCCATTGAAGCTGGTAACTATCCTTCATGGACATTCTATGTTCAGATTATGACATTCAAGCAAGCTGAAACTTGGAAATTCAATCCATTTGATCTAACAAAGGTATATGTCTTTGCACAATTAAAAGCTTTAAATACTTTATAAAATAGAAATTATAGCAATATATATATATATATATATATATATATATATATATATATATATATATATATATATAGAAAGAAAATGCTTCAATTAAACAATAGTTTTCCATTAACAAAAGTATTATTATTATATTTATATTATTAGAAGAAATCATTATATATTGCAACTAGACAAAAGAGGAATTTTAAATTCGATTTATTTCACCAAATACACGAGAGGCATGCTTTCCTACAATGAATAAGCGATGCATTAGTCTATTATTTGACACATTTAGACTTAGAAAAGAGAATCTTAGATATCTTTAAAAGAATGTTATAAGTATTAGGGATTTTTATTGAATTACTTGAATGTGAGAAAATGCTGATGTCATCAGTTTTTAGGAATTTGTTAAAAATAATTGAATTATTTTTTATATAATTGGATTAAGATATAAGAGAATACTTAAATTGAAGTTAATATAGGCTAAATTAAGATACAAAATTAGAATTTAAATTAGATTAAGAGATATCTTTATATAAATTGAATTTTAAAAGTGTTTTAAGGTGCAAGACTTGAAAACATACTCCTGGCTCATTACTAAATCAGTGATTCTTTGTTTTTTTATCAATTTTTATTAATAATTAAGTTGTCTATTGGAAATATTCATTTTGCACACATCTCACTACAGTACAATGTTCTCAATTCTAATCTTTTTAGTAAAAGAAAAAATTAATTTGTGAAAATTCGTGATATTTGTTGCTTTAATTGTGAAATATTGATCTTTTGTCTGTGGTCACAATAGGTTTGGTCCCACAAAGAATTCCCACTGATTAAAGTTGGCAAAATTGTATTGAACAGAAATCCCAAAAACTACTTTGCTGAAGTTGAGCAGGTAGCCTTTTCTCCTGCCCATATGGTGCCAGGAATTGAACCTAGTCCTGACAAGATGCTTCAAGTAAGAAAGAAAAAAATATATTCTTATACTAAAATAGCATGATTAAAAAATATATAATAATATATATATATTCTAAATCATTTATTAAAAAGTTTATTTTCCTTCTTTCAGGGAAGATTATTTGCTTACACCGACACTCACAGACACAGACTGGGAACCAACTTCTTACAGATACCTGTCAATTGTCCATATCGTGCACGAGCAAGAAACTACCAACGAGATGGACCTCAGTGTGTGGATGAAAATCAAAGTATGTATAATAAATCCATACATTCATTTAAAAGATTTATAAAATTAAAATAAATGTGCTAATAATGGGATTTTAATGGAATAAAAAAACTAAATAAATTTTGGCATGGGAATGAATGTATTGCTTTAATTGCTTTTTCATCAAGTATATATAAAATGGGAGGGATGTGGAAAAATTGTAATTTGTATGATTTAAAGTAACTTCATATTTAGACCTCTTGCTTGTCCACTTCTCGTTGTAAACAAATATGGGCACAATTTTAGTACAGGATTTTATTTAATCCCAGGGCATTAATTTCTCACTTTGAAAACATAAACTGATCAAATATCTAATTTTTATCAGAAAATAATGCTATATAGTTTTAATTCTGAATATGAACAATTTATAACAGAAATATTAGAATATTTGATAATTTCAAATACTTATAGGAGATAAATTATATTAATTTAGTTTTAAAAAGATTTATAAATTGGACATGCATGCTCCATATATTTCCAAAAAATAGCTTGTGTATGTAAATAAAAGTATCAAGATTTCTAAAGATATCTTGATACTTTTATTAACATAATATTTTTAAGACAAGCAAACAGAAAATCAATTAATATATCTAGAATGTGCAATAAGATGTGAAGTTCACTTCTATTTTGTGAAAGAATAACTAAATTATTTGTGAATTTTTAATATAATAAATTAATATGAGTAAATAGTTCTTTGCCTTTTATTTAAATTTATATAAAAAGGCATCTGATGTCACTTTTTCAGCCATTTGGACTATATGCGTATTTAATTGGTGTACTCTTAATGTATGCTATTAATTTCTGTTAATATTCCTTAGTAACAGAAACCATTTTACAGCATTCTATTTTATAATTCAATATTTTTTAATTGCAAATTAATTTTTATATATTTCCTTCCCATTAGATGGTGCTCCCAACTACCATCCTAACAGTTTCAGTGGTCCAGTAGAAGACATTAAAGCCAAAGAAACATCTTTCAAGGTAACTGGTGATGTAGATAGGTACAACAGTGCTGATGATGATAACTTTACTCAGGCTGGAATATTCTACAGAGAGGTATGTAGTTGCAGATAAAATAAATAATTACTTTGCAATACCATACATTTAATTTTGAATTTATGTATCATTTTGATTTTTATTTCAAGTTTCACACACATTAAAACTGATGACATGAGACTTTCTGGTGGTATTTTTTATTCTTGCAATGTTAGATCAGTTTTCATGTAGAATGAACCCAGAAAAATAGTTGTTTGAAATAATAGTTGGTAATTAAATAATTTCTATCTTAGCTACTGATAACTTGTTGTCAGAAAAAATCATATTGCAAAGCTATAAACATTATATTTTAGTATTATTGAAATATGAAGGATTAATAGAATAGAATTTGTAATGTATCTGAAAGGATCAATAAGTTTAAAAAGCATTTTACATTCTTAAATGTATTTTTAAAAATGTTTTTATTTTCGTATGCATGCTATTGTTTTATTATTTTACTAAAATAATAGCAATATAAATTCAGAAACTTAACTTTTGGTAGCAATGTAATTTTTGTAAGAAATAAATTCCTAAGTTTTTATCTTGCATCACATTTGTTTGAGACTTAAAATACTTACCTTGAGTGTGGTTTAAGTAAAAGATATTATATTGACTACAAAGAGATGAAATTAAGTTTTATTGAATTCTAATATTTTTGATAAATCAGTAATGAATGTTTATTTGAGGCATATTTAATTTGAACATCTTAGTTATTGAATTTGTAATACATGTGAAAAAATCTTTGCAAAACTTTCAATCTAAAATAATTCTATTGATTTTTTAAAAAAGTAGAGTTCTTTAAAGTATTCTTAAGTAACCCAATTGAACATTAAATCAGACAATAGTAATATCCAATGATATTATTTTATTTCAAGTACATCTATAGTAAAAATAAAAAAGATGATGATCATATTAAATGGATGATTGTAATTGCAGGTTTTGAATGATGAAGAAAAATCTAGGCTTGTCAGCAACATTGTGCACCATGTTATTGATGCTAAAGATTTCATTCAAGAGAGAGCAGTCAAGAACTTCTCTCAAGCTGATCCTGACTATGGAAGGAGAATCAAAGAAGGACTTGCTAAATTGAAGGTAACTGATTTGAGACAAAATTGAATCCTAATTATTTCTATTTATACAATTAGAATGATAAAAACCAAAAGGTCTAATTTTACTGATAAAATCGTCATCATGTAGAATGAAAAACTGATTTTAAGAAATGCATAATCAGATATATTTCAAATTCTCAATTTTATCTTCTATATAAAGTTCAAGTATTGATAATCTATTGCTTTGTAATCAGTATTTTAAGTGTTATGTATGTTTTATCATGCCAATAAATTGCAATATTCAACTTAAGTTATCACTTTTTTTTTGTCAAATATAATGATAAACATGACTATCTATAGTTTTTTTAAAATCACCTAATACTTGACTAATATATAAGATAATTGCTTTCTGTTTTTTATTATTAAATTTTATTTATTGAAAATTATTAACTTTATTAATGATTTTAGATTTTTTTTCAAATATATATGGAATAAAATAATTTATAAAAAGATAAACTAAAAACAATTGGATTGTTTATGCCATCTACTTTAAATTATTTTACAGTATCAGTCTTTAAGAAATTAATGAAACTTAAATATAATGCATTGGAATTTTAAAATATATTGTTGCATTTTAAATTTGTTGATATGACTCAAATGTTGTAAAGTATTAGTTGCCAGACATGGAGGTAAAAGTAAAATCTTCCAGTTTATAATATATAAATGCTCTGTCTCATCAGATTTAACAATAATAGTTACAAAAGTTATTGGAATGAGGGGGGTTATGAATTGTCTAGCGAGAAGAAATTTGCCTTGTAATGAATCTGAAAATGTTGCTGAAATATGCAGTTATCTAGATCTTAAAACTATTGATTTGGCATTATTAAATAGCTATATTTTAAATGGGAACTTCAATCACACATATGTATTACGTAAATTATCATTCCAAACAGAACAAAAAAAATTATTTTCAAAATGAAAAAAAAAAAAAAAAAAAAACTACAATAAAATATATTAATCTTAAATATAAATTGACACATATTTTTTTTAATCTTAAGAAAATTATTTTAAAAGTAATAGTTAGTAAATTTTATTAAAAAAATATTTTGTTGAAATCTTTAAATATTACATATAAAACATGATTTATCTCTTTTAAATAGAAAATTCTAGTTTTTTTTATTATTATTATTATTATTTTTTTAATAATGTATTTATATGCATTTTAAAATTTTATTACAGAAGGAACGTGCTAAAATGTAAACAGAAAAAGACTGCAATCATGAACATTTGAAGTTCAGTTAACAAATGAAATCTACATTATTTGAGTTTGATTGGAGAAAAATGTATATGAGCATTCCAGCAATAATGTAGGCTGTGTTATAAGTGTTTTGTGTTTCCTTACATTAAATATTAGTGCAAATTTTATGTGAAAATAAATATTTTTCTTATGTTTATTTGTGTTTTTTTTTAATATTAAAAACTGCTATCTCATTTAAAATTTTTGAATGCACAATTTTAAACTGTCCAATCAATTTTCATTATATTACTAGCTGACACCCGTGCATTGCAGCCATAGAAGAAATCATTTTGGAAACATCGTTTGGAATTTAAAATAGTCATCTCGTTTAATTAAGAATGATAGGTAGAATATTTATTTTCTTGTCGGCAATGAATACATATTTATTGAAATTGAAGGATATATAAAGGAGAAACATAAATAGTATTCATTCTATTTTTATTATTCTATTTTACCAACAAGTATTCATTTTTATGTATTAGATTTGTGTATTCTTTTAGAATTGTAAAGCTTGGAAGTTCTTTAAGAATGGTAATGAAAGAAACTATTTATGGTATCTCAAGTTTAATGTAAGAAAAGATGATTAAAATATTTTCTTTTAAAATTTATTCAACACAGAAAATATATTTATAACATAAAAAGAAAATTTTTTGAAAATTGTGATAGCGCAAAATTTTTTCTACTAATATTTTCAGAAGTTTAAACGAAAAATGCTAAAATTTAATTGAACCTCCAGGATTGCTCTCCCCAGAACTTTCTTGCATAATCTGTAATAAAGTTGTTACTTCTGAGAATTACCTGCATTCAATAGCTACAAAATATTAACCTTTAACTTGAATTTAGCATTTCTACTGAATCTGTTGTGTCTTCTTGACGAGGAATTTGGAGATTAATCCTATGTAAACAAATGCAATTGAGATCAGAATTTATTTTTTTTTAATTTTAGATATGCTTATAACCATGCCGTAAATGTAAGGAATATGTTGATCAAGTTTTATCACAATCAGTTGAATGGTAAGGTTAAAGCACATAAGATATACAAACCTTTATTTTTATATATAAAGAGAAACATTTCATATCACTAAATTCAGAGGTCCAATTAATAAAAATTTATTTAATACTTTTTATATAAATTTAATCAGGAAACAGATATTTGCTTTTATTGAAAGCATTAGCATAATCTTCATTACCTGATGTGCAAAACTGAAAAGTTATTTGTTTTATCAATTTTCTAATATTTATAGAAGTTTGTTTAGAATTTCTGAATTTTTAATAAAATGAAAAATAGAATTCTTCCAATAAACATTTGTACACACATAAGTTCATTTTATTGATAAATTATGGAGGACAATGTATCAGTAGAGTGCCAAAAGAAATGTGACATTTGATTAAATTGTTGTCAGAAGTAAGATTTGTCTTATATACTCATCAATTCCATTTGTTACACAATTCTAGAAAAATCCTTAAATATCTTTGACTGACCAGGAATTGAAAAAAAAAATATTAAACTTAGCATTCTTCAAGATTTGACATTCAGTAATTCACTGCCACCAAAAGGATCACTTTGTAGCAGTCTAACAACACTGTCCAAGTGCTTATGGATTTTTCAGCAATTTATGTTCCCACTAATCTAAATGTAATAATGTTTTTATTTAATCTTAGGAGCATTGCATATTTGGATAATTAAAATGTAAAAGTATCTCAATAAATAATTATAATAAACCTAAAGCACCTGTATTTTAATCAATTTACTTTGTGCATAGGAATAAGAATTATTTAAAAAATAAATCAGGCTCCAAAAAAATTATTATAAAACAAAGATAAAAGTTAGATGTATAGTTTTCATATATACCCCCTTTGTTAATCAGGGAAAGAGCAGGGTGAGAACACTTTATGTATGTTTTATTATCCGTTTTTTAATCTTCTTTAGAAAATGATTTTTATAACTTTCTAAGTATTAACTATGTCAAAATAAAAAAATATCATCAACAATTTCTAGCACTGTTCTTCATTTCATAATTGAAACATCTTGTAACCAAAAGTGTAATGTCATAAAATTTCATATTTTTCTATATCTTTTAAATGTGAGTAAACTAACAAGATTATTCTATCTATAATGTAGATAAAGAACAAATATGCAGTTAGTTATAATTTTGAGAGGAAAAGATCATGTGGACCTAATTTTTACAGATTTCTATCAAAAATGGAATCTTGCAAGGTATCCTTTTTATATAAATAACATTACTCATGCATATTATTACTAAAATTATATTGATATATATAGATTTTTAAATTATTGTTATCATTCAATAGCAATAACAAAAAGGATTAGGTCATTCCTAAGTGAGTTAAAAACAAGTTACAATTAAAAATACATGCAGATTGAGTTTACATCGGAAATTTCTATTTTGTGTCTACTTCAATGAAATAAATATATAGTATGTAAAAATATTTATTTTACAATAAAAACCAATATCAAATACAAAATTTCAAAACTACATCAGATGTTAAATAGCAAAAACATTCATAATTTTTTTATAGTCCAAAATAAATAATCAGTTAATCATAAAACTGGTATAATAATGGATCACTTAATATATTTCCTTTCACCTAATTTGAATTTTCACTAATCTTTTCAAGCGATTTACAATAGCTTCTAAAAAGCTTGTTTGACTTCTGCCTTGGCTCAGCAGCTAAAAAATAAAAATCATAGTAAGAAATTTTACATATGGAATGAAATTGAATATTAAAATGCACGGGCCAACCATTTTTCCCATCCCCTATTCTTGCATACACAATACTAAAAATTCTTAACCTTTCGAAATTTCATCGAGCTTGCTTACAATGCACTTTTAAAGTCTCTTTTATTCAAATGTTCTACATATGCAGATGCCAACAAATTTGTATGTTATATTAGCACAATTTTTTTAATTAGATAAATTTTCTTCACACTTTGGTCAGAAGGACATATGATGGACCAACCACTGACAAAAAAAAAAATAATAATAATTTAGATTTGCCTTATTATTGCATTATAATGAGTAGCAGCTTTCATTATTGACCATTCCACCCCTTTTTTTGTTAAAAACAAAACATTTATATTTGCAATGATATAAAGATTCTGTTATTTTTTTTAACTCCAAATCCACTCACATGTTGTTGTTGTTTTTTTTTAAATCATAAGATGCTATTTTATTTTCAATCAAGTAATCTAAAATTTACAGAAAAAATGGAAGCAAAGTAAATATGTTGAATATCCAAGATATTTTGATAAGATAATTTTTAACAGCACACATGCACAAAATATTGCATTGTTTCTTTCACAATTAACACTTCAGGTATACAGGGCACCTTATTATAAAATTATGGTTCTGTACCCTAAAGGTTCTGAAAGATGTTTATTATATTAAATTAAACAATTATTATATTATACCCATATATACAATATTAACTAACAAATATCTTAATATCAGGGAAGTATGTAATTCATTATACATGAATACAATATAATTTAATACTACATAAAAATTGATATAAAATAAACAAAGGAATAATAAATCAACTCTTTACCTGTTCAACTGATTTCATTTTTCTAAAGAAGGGATCACCTAATGTTGTTTTTACGTCATTTTTAAAGCTTTCAAAGTCAAACTGAGAAGGAATAGATCTTGGTTGCTCCTGAAATTTATTTCTCGCATTTTGTGGGCTAAGAGGACTAACAGATCCTGGATCTGGAAGAAAAGCAACACTGAATTTTGTATGCATGTATAGCTTCATATTGAACAAATTTTGTTGCAATAAACAAAGAAAATTCTTCAAACAAAACAAAATAATAATAATATAAAAACACTGTATTTATAGAAGAAAATGTAATTATGATAATTATTCATCAAGCATTGTAGTTTAAGCTTAAAGTAAAGTTAAAAATTCTCAAAACAAGCAATCTGTATTTCAGAAAGAGAAAAAGGTGTAGAATGAAACTACATCATTACTTCCTTGGCAACTTTACTTAATTAAAGCTGAAATATGTAACCAAAATACATAAAAAATATACTTAAAATATATATATATATAATACATATGAAAACAGTACCTTGGAGACGGCGAATCTGCTGGTGAGATTTATCTGATACAGAAAATGGAAGATTTTCCTTTTTACATGTTATGAAAAAGAATTCTAAATATTTTAGAAGAATAAACGCTGCCGTTTCAATCATATCTATAGATTGTTAAGGAAAAATCAATATTTCAATACAAATTTAGGAAAACAAAATGATTCTTATACTTTAAACATTAATAACTACCAAATATAAAATATTTTTAATAACAACCAAATTATTATGCACTGAAGGATACATGACAAAATTGATATTTCTTTAGTTTTGTATTTAATCAATTTTTGAAGAGATGCTCTTACAAACTCCCGCTGATGCTGAACAGTTGGCTGCTCTTCAGAAGTAGTAGATGTAAGATACTGTAAAGATAAATTTTTCAACTTCATTTTTGAGACTTAAAGAGTTTATAATATCTAAATAATATATATTTATGAAGCTTGGTTAATTTCCATAATGTTTACAGTTATTCATCAAAATAACTCAGTATAAATTCTTTTAATGATACAATGTGTATTTTTCAATGCTATATTGCACTACAACAGACCATGTAAATAACATCTATAAATTTATACATTTAGTATTTATCTTGAAAGTGTTGTTTAAAAAATCAATAATTAATCATTCAAAGAAGTGTGATTAGCATGATGCATATATGAATACTAATTATATACAAGAAAAAACTGCATCTTTTTTCAATACATCATTTAACTTTTTATACCATAATCTAAAATTTTGCTCAAGCTAAACTATAAAATATCATTATCAAAAGCATGATAAGGAATCGGAAAAAGCTGAACTTCCTAAAGTAATGAAATGTGTCAAGTGTAAACGTTGGGAAAATAAAGCATGATTAGTTAATTAATAAAAAGAATAAATTTATATTCAAAAAGTACTTGATACAAAAAAGAAAGATAATTAATCAATTTCAAAAATGATAAAATGTGATTCTGAAAAGCAGTTTTCACTTCAATCTGTCTTATTCATATTTATATCAGTCCCAACTTACTTGATACAAAAAAGAAAGATAATTAATCAATTTCAAAAACGATAAAATGTGATTCTGAAAAGCAGTTTTCACTTCAATCTGTCTTATTCATATTTATATCAGTCCCAACGAGCTAAATTAGCTAATTAGCACATTCTCAAAAAAAAAAAAAAAAAAAAAAAAAAAGTTCATTTGAACCAACTTACTGAAAAAAGTTATTTTTAATTCATTTTGTAAGTATGTGTGTGTGTTTGTGAATTGTTGTGTATGTATGCGTATTTTGTAGCTTTTGTGTGAATTTGTCTTAGCATTTACATCAAAAATAATAATTTACTTATTTAAAAAGTAAATATAATAAAAAAAATATAAATACTGCAAAAGAATATCATTAGCACTTCAAATGCAAATAAAAATGGCAGGTATCATGGATATGAATAAAATATATAGATTTAAGTGGAAAATATTAGAATTCTATTCTCTTATAAATTATCATAGAAAAAAGTCCGCATTGTAACAATATTATATTATGTTGTAAGAATAATCATACTATTTCATTCAAGCATGACACTAAAAAAAGGTTGTTTCGAAGTGTTATTGAACATATTACTGTCAAATGAATTTTAACAAATAATGCTTGCAGCAAATAGCTTACAGACTCCCCATTCTTAATGGGATTTAATTTAAGGACTTTAAATGACATTTTTAAAAACTAAAGGATGACAAAATATTTTAGATATAAAAATGCAAATGATAAATGAGATATTTTCATATTAATTTTCAAATGCACCATTATTTTCTTGCTAACCAATTCAAGATGCTTATAGGAAGAATATTAAGGATATTTATTATGCTAATCTTGCAATTGATAAATGAATGCTCATGCAGCTCAAAATAGGATTTGAGGTCACAATGCAAGCATCCTTATTATAAGTCACTATATATCCATAACTAGATGCTAATTTTATGCAACTACTGAGTATCTATACTATACACCCAAGACTAAATTGTCTAACCCATATGTGCCAAAAAATAATAGATGTACATTTTACCAATTCTCAAGAATAAGGACCTAAAGAATAAACAAGCCTCATTCTGAGTCCATGAACATTGCAAAATTTAAGTACTTCTCACGGATTTAAAAGAACCAAAGAAATCTTGGTATAGAAGCTTAGATTTTCACAAAATACCCTGAGAACAACAGTTTGCTAAATATTACTGGATTTTATAGTTTTCTAATGATAGATTTAAAACAATAAAGCTGTCTCTTCAACCACATATAAAATTTCTTTAAATACAGATTATACGACTTTCTTCCAGAAATTTTTGCATTAAATATTTCATATTGAAAAAAAAAAGCCAAAGAAAAGCATTATTCAATATAGCATATAATATAAAAAGAGAGACAATTACTTCTGCAAGTTCATCGCTTGTTAGAGTTGAAAGAGTTTGAAGTCTGTGGGTGAGAACTTTTTGTTCATCTATGCTGATTTGTAACTCTGAGGCTGATCTGTATAGAAGAGTAATCAATAAGCCTAAATCAGGTGATCGCCCAATACTCAATGGTAACCTTTTCTGAAAGCCTAAAATTATAAAAGAATAATTTTAAAAAAAATTTGTTGTTAAACGAAAGTATTTAAAGAATACTTTTAAACATAAAGAGAGACAGAAGTATTATAAAAATCAATTATTTTTATAGCTATATTTTTATTTGTTATATGGAAAGAGGAGAAAATTAATTTTAAAGAAAACAAAACAACAAATAAAATACCTTTTTTATTATATCAAATATAGAATAAAATAAATACCTATGAACAATTCAGATGTATATCATAAGCATTAAAGATTGAAAAATGATTTTAATTACAATATTTCATTTATAGTTTAAAAAATGTTAGTTGTACAGATATTTTTATGAGTATTAGAACTAAATAGAATTTGCAACTATTAGAAAAGATTAAAATGAAATTATAATACAATTATAATGAAATAATTCAATTGATGGGGGTGGAACAAATGTTAACCATTAATCTTTGAACAAAGCAAATAATTATAACAAAACATTTTTTTTCCATTCTGAGAGTAAATAATCCAGGGTAAAAGAGAAGTATCACGATCATTTTCAAATTTTTAATAAAAGATACTTTTAAAAAATCTTTTTTATTCTCTTTGAAGTGTTGTATCAATTTCAACTTTATAAACAAATATAAAATTAATCACCCACCAATAAAAGACTATGTTCATATATATATTTACTTGAAGGGGCTAAATTAAATGAATCTGAAGTTGAAGCTTCGGCAATATAAGGTCCAAAAAGAATAGTAGAGTTCTGCATATCAATTCCTGAAAATAAATGTATGCAAACATGATAATTGTAAATAAAAAGAGCAGTTCATTAAAAAAATTAAGGTATTTAAAAATAAACAAAGCATTAAAATCTATAAAATGCAATATGATTCTAAAATATTATTATTTAAAGAGCATGTAAATACAGCGTTTACAGTATTCTGTATACTAACTGCATTAAAAGCCTGATCTAGCTTGAAAATATGCAAATTAAACTAAATTATACTTCATTCTATAATCAATTTTTAAGTAAAATTTAAATAATCTCAAACAGTAATATTCCTAGTTTCAAAAGTAGATTTCATTAACTGCTCCAATTCAAAAGCAACACATTTAATCTAGAGTATAAAACAGAGATCAATTGTATTGGGTTGTTCGGAAAGTCATTTCGTATTTTTTTGTCAAAATGAAAAGAAATTTTCGTTTAATGAATAAATTATTTATTAAATTATAAAATTGCCATTCTGGTCTAATACCTTTTGCCATATTTTTGGTAGTAACATGATTACACGCTCATAAAAGTTTTGGTCTTTGCTGTAAAAAAAAACTGATCGAGGTGGTTTTTGGCCTCCTCATTTGAAGGAAAAATTTTGCAAATCAGTTCTGGTACTGATGTACTGTTAACACATCTTCTCCACACATATTGGCTAATTTATTTCTGGCTTGAACAGCATTTTTACCTTTTATAGCAAAAAAGAAAAAAATGACGAAAATGCTGTTTATTGCTCTCCATATTTAAAAGGGCACCATCCAAAAACTACTGCGAAGAATCAGCTGCACTTTTTCACACTCAAGCCTTGCTATATCAGCTCTTAAAACATAAAATGATTTTGCGGTTTAAGTATGAAATTGGGTGCGAAAAATGCAATTAAATCCTTTGTCAGGAAAAAACAAAATTACTTTCCGAACAGCCTAATACATTGCAGTGGTGTTATAATGCTGTATAATTAAAAGAAAAATGGAGCTTTTTAGATGGGTAAATGGCAAATAAATAAATTTTAAAAATTAAGTGTTGTAATAGTTTAATATTACAAAATAAACATTCTTCTATTCATGGTTCTTCATATAAGTATTATTTTTAAACAATACATGGAAGCAATAAATGTCAAATAAAATGAGCAATTTATATTTTATTGAAATTAATGAGATAAAATATATATATATATAAAGTTATTATTATACATTATTTGAAAAGTTTAATACTGATTTAAAAAATGAACACATCATTTAAATATAATTGGTCATTCAACCAAATGGAATAAACTGCACAATATCTTAAAAAATTATGGATAATAAATATTTGCCATTTATTATGCCTAAACTATCTTTACTAAATAAAAGCGATTTAATTTTTAAAAACTACACAATATTAAACAATAAAATGTTATTAATTTGGTAATATGTCACAACACTATATACAAAAAAACTTAAAGAATAGCAAATTTATAACAGTAAAGTCTTATTAACAATTACCAGATTTTGTTATGACATTGCAACATGAACCAAGGACATGGGATGCAATCTGAAGCCGCAGCATTTTCATGCGAGCCAAAACTTCAGGATTATTATTAACTCCCAAGTTTTGATGAGAAGTTTCAGCATTTTCAATAGCCATTAGTCTAGGTATCAACATCATCATGTGCTGTCTTAATAATAACAGATGTCCTCTCTGCTCACTCAAGAAAGTATCTCCAGTTAATGTGTTGGGATCTATGTAAAAAAATAATTAAATATCTTTTACAAATAATTTATTTAAATACTTTCAAACAAAAATAAAATGAATTTATTTCAATGTATAAGTAAATATATAATATCTTTAAAATGCTAACTACTGGCGCTTCTTTGAAATGAATATAAAATCTTACTTTTTAAAAAATTGCTAATTATCATTAATAATTCAACTAAGACATGCCATTTTACCAATATTGAATGCATTAAAAATAATGCAAGACATTTTACTGTTTAACGGCTTATGTTGTGGTTTTAAAAATACTTGTTTAAATGGAATCAATTTAGATACAAAAACACATTATAATTTCAAAAAAAAAAAAAATTACATAATTATTTTAAGGAAAATTAATTAGAAAGCTTCAACTTTTTTGACTTGAATTAATTTAACAGTGTTCAGAGAAAGTACAAAATATTGGAATAGAAATGCAACTTTCATTTTGAATTCTTGTGCAATAGACATTTCACAATTTGTCAAATAATAAATGCTTTACATTTTGTGTCCTTTTTCTTTTCAGAATTGACAGTAACAAAATCATTTTTCCCCCCCTCTGAGACTTCTTTACAGTTTAAGAAAATAATGACCTTCAAAAATAAACACATAATTTTTTTTTTTTAATTTTTAGACATATAAAAAGAGAAAAATTAAGTTTTAAATCTTACCATCAAAGCTGGCACGGGATAAAACAGCAGATATAACACTTAATTCCTCTAAAGCTTCAAGACTATATAAATTAGATGGATCACGAATCACATGGGAAAAGAGTTCTCCATTGCAAACCACAAACTCTAACAACTGAAAATGAAATCACAATAAAATAAGATAATAAGCTAAAAACTAGACTTTTTAATAACAAAACAATTAGAAATCTACACATAAGATACTTCATCACATTGTTAGCTTTTGTTTTAATTAAAAATTTCAACACTTTCAAGAGCCTAAGTTTAAGTATCATTGGTCAGTATATCAGAATAAACATTTTCCCCTTTGTCTATTTGGGAAAGTATTATCACAAAATTACCATACATTAAAATTGCCATAAATTTAAACTAAAAATTAGGCACTTTATCAATATAATGAAAAAATATTTTTGTAAATGTTAAAAATATTAAAACCAAACAAATGCATCACATCATTTATAATTAAAAACACAAAAATTTAAGATTTGCACTTCAGTATCATCAGATTCAAATATTATAATATTATCTACTTGAAATAAATAATTAGAATAGTAAATTACAATAAATTCACAAAGAAACATAATTTTAAAGAATCAGATAAACATTTTCACACTGTTATGTACAATATTACTCAGAACAATTAATTCCCTTTATGTTGAATGGCATATCTAAACAATATTTGGAATTTAAAAATAATTAAGAGATTAAATAAATTTTTCTGAAAATAGGAACTAGTAAAAATCTTTTATGTCGAGAATGCTTTCCATAACGAGTTGTTTTATGGTCTAACAAGCATAGCAGCATGTAAAATTATTTTAAATAGATTTTATAGTTTATCTTTAAAAATTCATAATATATAATAATAAATTATTAAACAAAATATTTATCAATGAGCAGTTACTAGCTGTGATCATCTATTAATCTCATCATATATTTCAAGGAATTTTCAATAGTTTCTAAAAAGGAGTCAAAAGACAGTCTTTATTTGCTCTTCTTAATTTGAGCTTAAAATTGCAAGCAAGCCGAATAACTTATTTTTAGACCTTTGCATTCAGTAATTTTTTACTGAAACTAGGTTACAGAAAAACTTTAAAAAATGATGACAAATATCAACAATTCCTGAAAAAAACAGGAATTGGTGCATTTCTGCTGTGAAATAAAATGTAAAATCATCTTCTTGGTGTGAATGTTGTTAGAGTATTACTGTTATATTGCATAAAAATCATTATGAATAATTATAAATCAAATACAACAGATATGAAAGACTGATAAAAGTAAAGAAATCAAAAGAGTTCAAGATGGGAAAAGAAAGACTACATCTAAGGTTTACTAAAATGTTACAAAAAAGCAAAAGAAATTGTTTGTCCTAAAAGTGTGAAAGCTCTTTAACTAATTCCTCTATCTTGAAAGATTGGCATGATAAAAAATATAAATTAGATCCAAAACTTAATATCAGATCAAAAGAAATTTTTGAGGACTCTTTTATAATGCTTTTGATTATAATATGGATTTTGAGGGCATGCATTGTTTTTCTTTTTCCTTGTGATTTGAATATTGACATTTTTCAGAATTACTGACACTAATATTGAATGTAACAACAATAAAGAATAAGATGTCTTTCAATGCAATTATTAACTTTAGCAAAATTATAATCTATCACTTTCTAAACTGACTCCCACAACAACAGATGATGCTCCAGCAACGATTAGAAAAATCAATGAATTATAACATTATTGAGAAGAAAAAATTTATGAACTTTATGGCAGATGCATCAGATATTTAATGAATTACAAAATACATCAAGAAGAATTATGTAAAAAAGTGATGAAAATGGACCATGTCTTGTATTTTAAAAAAAAATATCAATTCAATAATATTGTGTAGCATAAATTAGCGACAGTTCTATTTTTATTTGCAACAGTTTTTAACAGTTCAATGAATTAAAAATAAAGTACTCAAATTCACTTTGTTATTCCAAGGAACACTAGATATTCTGCTCTATGATTGTGAATGTTGTCTTTAATATGTAATTCAATGATGGCATAAAAAATAACATTATTTAACAGAAAAATTTTGAAGAAAAAGTAAAAAGATACAGTGGCAGTTTCTTGTGAACACATAATAAATCAGTTTGCAGGATCATGTGGCTTAAACTATGATGCCGTTTTGATGAAAGTAGGTCCACCACGATTCTTAAATAATGTAAAAAAGAAATAGCCATAACTTGAACTTAGGAATCAAATATCTAGACAACAGTTTGCTTTCTGATCCAATATGATTACAAAATTTATTTGTCTATGGTTGCTATTTTAAAATAATTAAAAATATAAATTTTTAAAGAGAGAGATCAGAAGATTACGAATATGTGAGGCCAAGTAAGAAAGCTTTCGAATGTAAGTTGTCTCTAATGGAAAAAACAGAAAAGGAAAAGAAATGAAGATAAGCACAAAGGCACCAATACTACATATAATGTAAGCAAATCAAATTTATAAGAAATCGAGTTTTAACAAAGAAAACAGAAGGAAAAAAAAACATTGTTTCATATTTATTTCTAATATAAGATTTGAAGATTTTAAGCACTTAAGAAGAAAAAAAAAATTATTTGCCACAATTTTTTTTACTATACATAGAAAAGATATTTAATGATATGCAAAATGGCAGAACTAAGATTCACTGCTCTTCAGATTTGAAGGTTAAATGATTTAAAGTTGGGATGCTGGAGTTTTAGAAAACTTGATTCATATTAAAGAATTTGAAAATTGGGACATAAAATTATTTCCATGTTTCAAAGCATAAACTTTCATTCATAAAATGTCTCCTGTCTGATCTATGGTTACTGCCATTCATAATGGGTCGGTTTTGAAAGTAGTCAATACGAACAAGAATCTTCCAAAGTAGGAAGAACTGACAACAAAGAAAAGATATCAAATGGCAGGAAGAAAATATAACTTTTCCTACCTAACCCATTCAGTGTTTCCAAAATAAACCAATAATTCTATAGAAATCGTTGTTTTTGTAACAAACAAAGACTTAGTTTATATGGTCCAAGCGACTACCGAAATTTGATGTCCTAGCAGGCTCTGCACAGTTTTATTCATAAAAAATTTTTTAAAGCATTTAGCATTTAATTAACAGTTATTTTTATTTATAATGTACATTCAAGTTATGGAATAAAGCATAAATAGATGACAGAGGTAAATATAACAAAAAAATTAAAGAAATCAGTCAGGACAAACTTTGAACATGAAACAAAAGAGAATTATATCGAAAGGAATTCTCAAAATAAATCCTTAAGACCTGAGCTTATGTCTAAAGTAAAGAAAAAAGTCTGAATATTTTGAGAATACCATTAACAATTTTTTTAGCTGAACTGCGATTTACAACTCAGAAATATTATTATTAAAAATTTTAAACATTTAAGTTGTTATTTTTGAAATATAATTATGAGATGCACATACAGACACAAACAAAATATCCAAAAAAGTTTGCAAAAATTAAATGTTTCTATTTCAAGAGTATCAATACAATTTAATAATAAGAACATAAAGGCCAGAAAACTTAATGGTTAAAACTAATATTTAATAGTACCTGTAAAGTAGCTTCTCTATGACCAGAGCCCAAAGTCATTGCAATTGACAAAATTAATTTCATAATAGCCATAAACATTTGACGGTAACATTTTAGAAGGTCAGGATATATCCAATTACTACCGTCTTGTTTGAATTCACTTGGTCTGAAATCAAATTGATTTAAAAATTTGTAAACCACTATTCCACATGTTAAAAATTGTATTTTTTATGTCATAAATAATTAACTTACAAATCAGGTCTTAAATCTAATGCTCTACATTCAGCAAGTCTATGAATAGCACCATTTCTTAGTAAAGATAAAGCACCATTTGTAGAGGAACTAATTCTGGTCAATAATGCCTATTAAAAAAAAATTAATTATCTGTTTTAAAATATTTCTAATACGATCATTATTTATAAAAATAATATAATTCATACAGCAGTATTTCTATTTCCATAAAATACATACTATAAAGTAAATCTTCTTTGTTGTTATTTAATTTTGAAAAGGTAATTACATTAGAAATATATTATGTATTAGAAAGATAGCAGCTAATGAAATAGACAGGGAGAAAAAAAATTTAAATAACAATCACTGAATAAGGGGGGGGGGATTTGAAAAAAGAATACGTGTAATGTAATAAATATGTACATTAATGTATAACATGCAACTATATCATTATCTTACGTTTCTTAAACTGTAAAATAACAAAATACATCATACATTTATTTCTAATTTGGCTATCCAGGTGAAGGAGAAAAAAATCTTTTTAAAGCATTAATGAAAGAAAAGAAAAAAAATATATAAAGTAAAGTATTTCCAAATAATTTTTAACAACTTATAATATTATAATAATGTGTCTATGGTTATTGATCAATAAAAAAATAAAATTGAATAAGCTTATATTGTTTTTTGTACTTACCATTTTGGATTCAAAAACATAAAATATTCTGAAAGTGTTTGAATTTCTGTTGAAAAGATTTTGCAATTCTTCATCATCCTTCGACAAACTGTCCAAAATATGCCTCAAATAACCTTTGGAAACTAAGAATGCTAGCCATTGTTGTTGAGTATCTAATGAGACAACAACATCAAGAACAGCTAAAGACAACATCTGAAATAAAAATAAAAAACTCTATTTAAAAATCTACACATTGCATAAATATAATACCAATAAGTAAAAACATAGAACAAAAATATATAAGTATAAACAAAATGTATTCAATTTTACAAAACAAATTCTTCACATTTCTTTATTTTTTTTTTTTTCAAACTCTACAATTATCATTACTGTCCAATCTGAATTTTACTTTTTTTATATTTAAAATGCTTTAATTTAATGCATATTATACACATACATATAACTAGCAATATACGCACAGTGTTGTAAATGGTATAGCATCCAAGAAGAAAAATTAACTTTAAACTTCAGTCTAGCCTCTACCCGATATGACATGAGCATGTTACACAACGTCAAACTAACATAAAAATATATTTAGAAATTATCAAAAATAGCTAGAAAACAATGTTTTATAAAATGAAGCTTTTGGCATTTAATGTGTTTTGGCCTAGGTTGGATTTCCTTTTTTTGGGCATAATGAAATTTGAATTGCTAATTAAAATCAGACGTAAAGAAAAAAAAAATTGCATGTGCATACCACAGCTCTTGCTATTTGCATATGTACAGTTTGACATTTCCACCCATGCATGGAATAATTAAAATCGCAATAATAAAACTCCTCTTTTTTATTTTGACATGACCTTCCCCAATAAATGCTCTATAAATGGTATAAATATCTCCACCAATTATTTCTTGAGTTTTTGTGGTTAAAAAAAAGCAGACGCTATAAGGAGACTTCATTTTATACTATGTATTGATTAAAATACGAACTCAGAATATTGACAAATATACATTAATTTAATAATAAGAGGTAAATCAAAAAGGAATTTCAACATTTTCTGTAGAGCGTATAAGGTAATTAAATGAAATGATATTGTCTTCACCCTGAATGCTGTAGTTGATCAATGCTACAGAAATGGAGAAGCAGTATAAGTCAAAGGTACCAAAAAAAAAAAAAAAGGATTAAACAAATTCTCTGAAAGTTGGAAAGCCAATGTAGATGAAATGTGTTACGTAGCTCAACTTTTGCAGGCATTTGTGAAGATTGTCATTCAAGGATTGTGATCCAAAAACTTCTGGGTGTGATGAAGATATCAATTAAAGAATAGATTATTAAAAATTTATATGTAAACTGTTTGAGTTTAAAAAAATCGCAATAGTGATAACGAAGGGAAAATATTAATTTTAAATAAGATTAGCAGTATTCACTTTGCACATTATTTATAGGTTTTCCTTCTTTTTTAATATGTTTTAAACAATTTTTTTCTTCAATTTAAATTGGTTTCCACCTTACTGATTATTTCTAATATATTTTTGTTACTCCATTTTTATGCCTTTCTCCTTCTATATATTCTCCTTCTCTCTCTTTACATATATATATATAAAATTTTTAAATGAAAGAAAGCAAATACAAAAGATTTCATCAAATGGAATGTAAATAAACAAAATAATAAGAATGCAAAATGGCATTTTTACCTTAGTGATATCATGTCCAGTGCAAGCATCTCTGCAAATTATTTCCATGATAGTTTCTCCAGAACTGAGAATTACCTCCATGTACTCAGTACGTAGTTTCTTAGCTTCAGATTCCTGATCTAAAATTGAGGAAGCAATTCCCTTTGGTGTTGAAGCTACAAAAAGAAATAAAGCCTCTTTTGAATAACAATTTTTAGAAATGCAAAGTAAAATCATGCAATAAATATATACATGCAATTTTTCAATTTAATAAAACATTTCAGAAAAACAATTTTTATATTACTTCAAAAATTAAATTTTACAGAATTGAAAAGCTGGCCTTCTCATAATATTGTATGTTCCATTAAAAAAGTTTGCACATGTATTTCTTATCAAATGAAAAATGCTGAAATAGTTTTATTTTGAAACTAGCCGCCTTTGGCGACCAGCTGGTTCGCCATGAGTAATTCGTTCTAAAATTTTCAATTAAATCACATATTCATTAGCCTTGAAGTAATTCCGGGCATGTATTGGCCTGAAATTAATATTTTCTTTAAGGTAATGGACAGAAAGTTCTAAAAGTACACCTTTTCCTAATAATATTCTTTAATTTTATAAATCAATCAGTTTGAACCATCGGGTATGCTTCCAAAATATTAAAAAAAAATTTCGATGATGTTGCCAAAATATTAAATATGTTTTTTTTAAAGAAAGCGAGAAAGGGAAAAAGTATTAAATTAATGATACAGATATTGCAAACGATTACATAAATATGCCATTAAGTCGGGATTTCAATGCATATCCTGTCTAAATTCAATCAGTTTTACCGTAAATAAAGAAGATTTATTGACTTAATGATATAGATATTGCTTTGCTTTGCATTTATTTTTTAAAGAAAATATCACACTTTATATTTATTTTATTTTATCCAGTCACGTGCTGACAGTTGCATTTCTGTAGATTTATTTTGCGATGATAGGTTTTTTTTTATTTGAACTTCCGGCATTGTTTTCTTTTATTTTATCCAGTCACGTGATAAAAAACATAGTTAAAATATTTCTTTAAAAATTAGTTAAAAATAGTAGCTCAAGTTATACATTAAAAACACTGATACCGTTAGAAAGCTAATTTTTTTATCTTTAAATTGATATAAAAATCATGCTTGTGTAATAATATTTTCGGAAGTTATGGCGGAAAAACGTCGAAATTTCGCTTAAATTTTAATTATTTCAAATTCTAATTAAAAATTCGAAAAAAGGGCTCCGAGGTGCACATTCCCAAGCTCCAAGGTATACATGTACCAAATTTGGTAGCTGTAGGTCCAACGGTCTGGCCTGTAGAGTGCCAACACACACACACACGCACACACACACACACACACATTGAGCTTTATTATAAGTATAGATAAACTAAAATGCTCAACACAAAAAGATCTTGGCATCTTTACATTAATTTAAGTATAATCTACACTAAGAAAAAAAACTACACATGAAACTAATTGTCAGACCAGCTTTTAGAATAGATAAAATGTTTTGGTTTCAAGCAAAACATTACAGCAAACTATAACAATTATGAAATACCATGCTTTTTGCTACATATTAGGGAAGTCACACTACTGTCTGATACATAAGCATCCATATTTTCAAGAATTTAATGTCTAGAACCTGTAGCATTTGATTGTAATTAGGAATTTTTAAAATATATTTGAGATAATCAAAAATCTGGTGATTTAATTTTAAGCACAATCATGAGATTAGCATATAATATAAATTTTCTACTAATAATTAGCATTTTACATAGACAAAAATAAAACTGCAAGTCAGATATAAGCTTACCTTGAATGTCCTGAGGTTTCTGAACAATACACAATAAATTTAAAAAGGCACTGTAGAAATTTGCTCTCACTCTCTGGAAACCAGTTCCTAATACAGAAAAATAAAAATTGTATAATAATCTGTTAATTAAGAAGTATTAATTAATCAAACAATCACATACAATGTTGTGCTATCTAGGCCTAGTACAAATTATGTACAATTATTTTTCATAACTGATTCATATTTGTAGTTACATATTAAATGAAGCAATTTTAAATTTTCAAATGAATTTGCTGATAGATTTTATTCTGATCATACAGAATGTGTAATAAATTAATAGTAATTTGAATTTTGTTACGAAACTCAAATCATTATATTTTTGTAAAAATGACTGATCAATTATTACGTATGAGATTTTTTTTAGTAAAAATTTTCAGAAGCATAAAAAAAAACTTATTTTAATACTCAAGAATTAGAAAAAGTATTTTTTAGCATTATATAAATAATTACAATAAGCAAAAATGGCCCTTATTCAAAAAAAAAGTTCATATTATTTGAATATAGATCTATGCACTTTCTACATAAGTGATCAGATTCCTAAAAATCATTCAAAATTTAAAGCCAATGGATTGGATAGGAATTCCAAATTTTGCTAAACTAAACCAAACATATAATTGACATACTATTATGTAGAAGTCAGATGTCAATATGTTCAGTTTGATATTGAAAAGTAGAGCACTAACCAGTTTTGAGTAAACAATCTATAACAGCTCTCAAAACAGCAAGTAATGAAGAATGATGAGTAAGTGGGATCATAGAAGCCTCAGCAGCATGAGAATCAAAAGTGTTGTTGTTGACGGATGACAGAGATTGAGTTACAGGCTTTAATAAGGAGGCAACCATGCTATGACGCAAAGTTGACATTAGTGTCAGGATAACACCTGAAGCAGGTGGCATAAGTTCTGGTAATACATCTGGTTGCATTATCTGTAATAATTTAATAAGCAATACAAAAAATATTTGATGAAAAGTTACTCATTTTTCAATTTAAAAAATATGCTAATAGTTAATAATATTGTCACAACAGAAGCAAAAAAAAATTCATCAAGATATTATTTCTAGTTTTGATAACATAAACTAACAAAAAAAATCCAAATTAATCCAAGAGAAGCTTTAATTTTGTAATCAAACTAATAGGAGTACAATTTTCAAAATCTTTACTTTAAAAATATAAAATCGAACACATAATTTATAATTTTTAAAAATTCATGTATATTCATTGATACTTCAGAGAACAGATGATTAAAAGTTAGCAAATCTGACACATATATACTTTGGAAGAATTTTTATACATATATACGTTTTGTGGCTTCAGAACATTTTTTTTAATTATAATTAATTAAAAAATTAATCATAAATATTATATTTTAGACATTAGTTTCCAGAAATCTCACAAAAATCCTTTTTTACACAATCCTAAAATCAAAAATCGTTTTATTTTTAATTGGCATCTGTTTTCCGCTTGTTTGCTTGTTAATAAATAAACAGGACAGGTGCAAAATTATTTTTAAAAAAACAAGGTATAAATGTCTATCACAATTTATAATTACAATGACGTTAATCAAAGAATAATGATTATCAAATTATACATAAAATATTCAATAGAAACTAGATAAAATTAGCATTCCTTACAAAAAAAAGCTATCAAAGAAGGTTGTTTTTTAAAAATGCTAAATAAACAGAATCAGTTATCAAATTAATCTTTAAAATTAATAACTTTTTAAGGATATGGCAAATACCAACTGTCCATACAACCCAGAGCACTTTTTCCTGCTAAGCCTTACACATTATATTTCATAAAAATTTACATAATTCATAAAACAAACTCTACATAGAAATTTTTAAAAAACAGCTCAGATAAAATTCTTTTCTTTTTTTAATCCACGAGGGCAACAAACCCAAATAAATAAAAAAAATAAGCATTTTTAATATACTACTTATCTAAAAATTATTTACAGATCATTTTTTATTTTTCAAATATGAAACACAGTTTAAAAAATAAAATCAAAACTTACTTTGGTTAATAATTCTTGTGATACTTCAAGTACCATCTGGTCTTTCTTTTCTGAACCAAGCATTTCCAAAGGACAAGCAATAAGAAGAACTTCAGTCACTTGTCTCCAAGCATCAAATAATAATCTTTTAGCAAAGATTGACTCACGAGCTTCATTGCAACTTACTGCATATTCTAAAACTTTTGAAATTTCCTGTTAGAGAAAAAATATAATATTTCAGCTATCACTCAAAGACATCTGTAAACATGGGCCAAGTTATAACAAACTTAATACACTTAAAACCTTAAGATCCTATTATCACTCAGAGGATAATATTATTTTCAAATTTAAATTGGTTGAATGTCACAAAATCAAACAAAATATAAATAAGAAACAACATAAACTTCTTTGAATATTAAATATATAAAATGAATAAATATGAAAAAATAACTGAGTAAGAAATAAGAAATATCAGATAAGGAAACATTTACAATATTTTCTTAGAAATATCAAAATAAAACTTTCGGAACAAATGAGCAGTATTATTATTGCTAAATACATTAATTTTTTAACCAGTTAACTCAACTGCCTTATCTTTCACACTATTTTTCAAAATTTATTAGATATTCTACCATCTAAATAAATATTTTACAGGCAAATTATAATTATAATGATAAAATATTAAACACAACATTACAAGCACATTGATGTACTTTCTACATCAAGATCAGTGAAAAAAACAAAAGCAATTAACATGCTCCAAATGCTTTTCTATTATAGACTTCTGATGCTAGCTTTAGAACCAAAATAATATAGTTTTGTTATGTATAAAAAGATTTATCTGAATGATTTAAATACAACAAATATTTGCAGTAAGACAAAATTTTAATAATAATTGCCAAATTAATAAATTATGTAGCCTATATTAATATTATATAAAGAATGTAATGCACATATTATTTTTTTTTAATTTAATTTTCATTTATAGAAGGAAAAGGAAGATCTATTACTTTTTAGAAATCAATATAATTCTGAAATGTTCTTCTGTTAAGTCAGACGGAATAGTAAACAAAAGCTTTACTTTTTTATGACAAGATGTAGCTTAAATATGTGTCATATTCTTATGATTGTTCATAGTAACTGTAGCCCATTCTTTCTCACATATTAATTTTAAAGCATGTTTTTTGTTCTAATCTTATTTATTTTTAATATTGGAATAAGATTTTTATAATTTTAATTTAATTTCATTATTATTTAGACAACAAAGATAGAAAAAATTTAATGAAAATAAAGAAAGCATTGTGAAACTGAATTAGCAAGTGGGAGACATAAAAGTCTAAAGTTGATACCAATTTGCACTCAAAAGTATCAAAATTTATTTACAGCACATTACTAAATAATAAGAAACCAAAAGGTTGCTTTTGCTCCTCTTAAGTTTAGTTGTGGTTCAACAATTTTTTTAAAAAAATCAGACTAAAATTTCCCCCTTTTTGTTATTTATATTGTCCCAACAAAATTATATCTGATTTAACAAAATTTATTTCCTTTAGTTAAAACTCACTCATCAATAAAAAATAATAAAGGAGTAGTTTTTAAATAAAATTTAGATAATCATAATTAAAAATTTTGAATACATAGAGGTTAAACAGCTTTTGTTTTAGTTAGTTGTCCTCTTTTTGAAAAAAAAAAATGTAGCATGCTAGCTTCTTAGTTGATGATTTAGCACTGATCTCTACTACTTGCATTCATAAGTTGTGGTTTTAAAATCCAAAGTTAAATCACATCAATGGAGATAAAAGAAATGGTAGAATAAACTTTCAGGGGCAAACCATAGTCTACTGATTAAGGCAATAATTCCTTAAAGAAAATTTTGCATACTCCTTACTTGCATCATAACTGGTCTTTGTCCAAGAAAAGAAGCATTCTGCAATCCCATTGTTTCTTCTGAAAGTCTACTGTGTAATTCTTCCACATCTATTAAACGTGGACAATCTGGTTCCTGCACTTCACATTCCTTTAATAGACGCTCAACTTCAGCATTTTCAAAATATTCCCAGCCAGGTATCGCAGGCAATGAATGTTGAAAACTTATGTGATCTAAAATTTGCATTAATTTCCTTCGAGACGTACCTAAAAGCATAAATAAAATATTCTATTTTATAAAAAGAAGAAATAAAAGAAGGCAAAATATTTTTGTTAAAAAAAATTAAAAAGAACACATACCAGAAGTAGGCTTCATAAAAGAATATGAAGAGATATTCGAAATTCCAAATGATGGCTCTAAACTAGCATCTAAAGTACCTGAAAAAGTATATATGCACACTTTAGCAGTTAATGGTAGAAAATTAAAATAATTCAATCTTTATTAATTTTTTTAAAGAGACTTCAATCACCAATTGCTATGTTTAATGCAAAACTAAAACATAAAAAAGACTCATTGTTAAAAAAAAATTTAATAAATAAATAAATATGGCTAAAACTTTTAAAAAAAAGAAATAGGGAATTACTTCGGAAAGTGAATTTGAAAAGATATAGATCTTTTGCAACATGCATTCTCAGAAAAAAGGATGTTAAATTGCTTATTAAAGGATAATATTTATATGATTTTAAGTAAAACTTAAGTATCTATACATCATTGAACCTATTTGTCCAGATGAGAATTGAAGAATAATATAGAAAGAATACCAAAGATTAGAAATATTTGCTGGTGATTATCAACTTTAAATGCATCACCTTTCACAAACTAAGCAATATTGAAAAAGCTTAATTGTAAAAATGTCAAATATTATAATATAGTATGGCTGAATAACTCAATTTCAATATTATTACACAAAATTTAGAAAAGAAAAATTGAACAAACCACTTTCTATGGGAGACTTGTCATCCAAGAGGCTGCTTAGCAGACGCTGTACATGCGAACGTTGATGGTGAGCGGATGTGATTCTCAGTTCAACAGCTAATGTTCGCAATAACCAAGACTGCTGCCGAAGAATTTTTATATCATTGTTGCCTATTAATCACAAATTAGAAAAAAGAAATCAAATAAAGTCTGGGAATAGCTTATAGTTGAAAGTAAAATACATTAATAATAAAAATAATGAAGCTATTAGCTTACTTCATTAAAATATTACATTGAAATAAAAAGTTTATAAATAATGTACAATTTTTTTCATGGAATAAAACTGTAATTGCTTAGACTGTACAACAATTATATTAAATAGTAAACACAGATTTATACAATGATGTTTTTAAGAGATCTAGAAGTTAAATTGAATATCAAACTATTTTATTTCCAAGGTTACACATTAAAATTAATAAATCATTCACAACAAACATTAAAAATCACATCACAAATTGCATGCAATTTATGAAATGGTATATTAGTTGAAACTAAAGATTAAATAAATGTTTTTTCATTGAATAAAAAAAATTAGTCAATAAGAAAGACATAATTAATAAACAAATTTTAAATTCAAGAAAATCAAAGATTTATAGATGGATTATAAAGTTTTATGGTAGCACTTTATTAAACAGCAAAAATAATCTTATTAAAATTAAATGTATACATTTTGCTAAACTAAAATTTAGATTACATAAATATTGAGAGATAATAGGTTATTCAAAAAATATTATTGCAAATAAATATGTTTCGATAAATTCAAAAATGCACAAGCTTTTATTAAAGGAAATGTGAACGCTTACATCCTTTCAAATGATCTTTCTTCAGACACTGTTTTAATAAATTGAACTTACTAAATAAATTTTTATACTGTAAATATATTGCTAAATAAAGTCTATAAGCCTAAAAAACTAAAATAAAAACTCACCAGAAAATTTGAATGGCAAAAACTGGAGATGGCGGAAGAGAAAATCATGAGTAGACCTCAAATATCTTAGAGTAGGTCCAGATGTATCATTATTAGTGCACAACACATAAATCAGCTGATAAGCAAATTCAGCTGAACGAGGTGCATTGTAAACATTTGAGGGACACATGTTAGAATAACTTCCAAAATCCAAGAAAGATAAAACAGCATGGAGACAAGTACGCTTGGACCCCATTACACCTACAAATAACGAAAAAATTATGAAATAAAGCTTTTTAATAGATATATTTTTTTAAATAACATTTTCATCATTAGTTTAACATTTAAACACACAATTTTCATTTACAATCATCTAACACATGAATAATTCATTAAAAATAATTTAAAAATTTGAACAAATTAGTTAATGAGTTGTTAAAATCATGACATTATCTCATCTCTTTGAGAATAAATCTAATGTATACCAAAACCAACAGAAATTAGAGATGCAAATATTTTAGTTCAAAAGCATAATTACATGTAGTAAATTGTTTTGAAATTTTACCCTTATCTAAATCAGAATACAATAATTGAAACTCATTTAAAGTTGCAACACACATTTTTAAAACAGTGCATATTATCATTTAAAAAATTATTTTATATGCTTTCCTTTTTACATCTGAACAATTTTAACATAATGCATATTACCACACCATAAAAAAATAAATAAAAGTATACATATAAATGTATAGCTTACCAGGCTCTTGTATTTCTGTTTGAGAAATAGGCTTTCTCAAATTAAATCCTAATAAGTAATGAGATAAATTAGGACCAGGTTGCCTAAGACATTTTAAAATTAACTGGAGCAGTTGTTGTCGGACCTTATTTCTTGTTTGAACAGTGGTATCTTCTGAAATATTAATAAAGGAGAAAATATAAAAATCAGAATACTTAGTAAATTAATTTATACATTTTTAACACTCAATAAAGAAACAAGATACTTAGAAATGCATATAATTTCTGCAATATATTTTATTAATTCAAAATAAAACTAAAAATACTTATGACAATAAAAAAATATTTTCATTCAAATCAACAGTCAAAATTGCATTTTTAACTTCTTATATTTTAATATTAGTTTGAAGGAATGATTGTTCTGCTTAACGGCGTATAACAAAGTGTTTGTTTAGTTACAATAGCCTTCTGTTATAAAGTAAAACATAGATTTCAGAGTTAATTTAGTTTAGTTTAGTTTAATTTAATTTTGAAGCCATACCAGGACTATATTAGAGCAAACTTTATAATTCTGAACTATGATAAGATGTTGAGGATAAAACCAGAACTGACACTCCTTCATTAAACTTAAACACAACATCAATAGGGGGGGGGGGATTTGGTATTAATGGAAATAATGTGCACCAGACACATTTTCATAGTTTTTGGATGGAATAAGGTTTTAAATCTGCAACCTTTAGGCTTCAAATTCAAGACCTTATAAATAAACACTGAAATACTGATCTTAATGGAATCGAGTTTTGAACCTACAATCCTCTGACCTCGAGCTCTAACAACCATTAGTTTATACATTCAGTAAAAATGAGAGAAAAGGACATAAGAAAATATAAGGAAGCATTTTTGATAACTTAATATAAGATGTCAAAAAGAAAGAAAGATGATCAGTAAGTACAAAATACATGTATGATGAAGTTATGTTAAATACTACAATCCAAGACTTCACAAGGACAGAAAAATAGAGATATTGGCCATTTTCGTATTTCTGGAATCAAGTGCTATTTTTGGAATTAGTTGATTAATGGAAATAAAATCAAGGCCAAAATTATTATCCTTAAAGTTTTCACAATGATTAAATGCAGGATACATATTGAAAAACATTTTTTTTTAAAAAAAGATAGTCAAGTTGAAAGATTAAATCAATTCTTCTAGAACCAATCATAAAATCAGACATATTTATGATATATATGTAAAGGAAAGTTCAAATACTATTCAGACTAATTAAAATTAACTACTATTGCCATTTCCCTAATTAAAAATATACCGAAAACTTATTTTTGAAAGAAATATTGTTAATTATAGCTGATTAGCAGCAATAATTCAAAATAATTTTTAAAAACTTTAATTTTGTACAATTAAAAACTAATTCTACGGCTTATACAAGCAAGTAATTTGAGATACAATAAAATAAATAATAAAAAGATAAAATAAACAAATCTTTTACAACTGCATTTAGATAATTTTTACTGAAATATGTGTATGCAAATAAAATATTCTATC
>JAPMOQ010034492.1:1649821-1685213 GCA_026543055.1 Argiope trifasciata
GTTCTCAATAATCCACTGTCTTGTAACATTTGTGATAAAATTGACATTCCTACACTAGATTTGGAAGCTGCATTTAGTGATTGAAAATTGCTCGTTTTCAGGACTTTTTCAAGGATTTTAAAGCATAAAGCCATAATTTTCCACTAAAAGAATAATTTCATGCATATATATGATACTGAAATAATAATAAAAAAAACTTTAAATAGTTGATTAACATTTTATTACAAATTATCTTTCATTCCATAAGCTAATTTTATCAGTGCATGCAATATACATAAACTAGAATTAAACTATTTATGATCTCATGCTTTAAGAACATAATTGTGTCTTCCTATTTGTTACAAATACAATACTTTTTATCCAGCATTTTTTATATCAATGAAAAATATTTTAAAATATAAGTGAGAACATGAATAAATAAATAAATATTGAATTCTGAAAAAATACTTACTTTTTCTCCTTCAGTTTTGTATGCTCTTGAATTGCATCGAAGTAAAACAGATTCTCTAACAAACTGTAAATATGGTTCAATTCCAGGTTGACGAGATCCTGAACCCAAATTAGATGGGTAAGGATGGTTTAAAAGAGAATCCAAGAGAGACAGCATAGCACGGGTCACAGGATACTCTTCCATTCGAGTTTCAACTTCTTCTAACTCCATCTAAAATTAGTTTAAATACCATGTTAGGAAATAAATCGGCTTCATTGCATAATATATATATAACATGAAAAAAGAATACAAAACATAAAATTTAAAAATTGCCTCAATGCATTTATTTTTTATAATTAGATTCTATCATTTTATACTCATGGAAAAATTTTTAAAAAAATTATTCCTCCTAAAAACATTAATTTTTTAATCATGAAAGAAGCAAACAGTATCATTCTTTACACAATATTACAATTATGTAACCATTGCAACTTACCAGTATTCCTGAAGGATGATAAACAGTAAGAGATTTTACAGTAGGTATAATCTAAAAAATGAAAAATATTTATGTAATTCAGGATATAAAAAATTCATTTATTCCAATATTCAAATATTAAATTTTCTTCTTTCACAGAATTTTATATTACATAATTTTATATTAAGTTATATAAGTTCTATGATATATATATCATAGAACTATTTTGAAAATGGTTAGATGGAATTTTAAAAATTAAAATTCTGACAAAAAAAAAAGGTTAAAATGAAGCTAAGATTTCATTTTAACACATTCAAGAATGTGAGTGCAATTGCATATATTTTTATGGTGAAGCAAAATTACATAAGTGCTATTGTATTAAATTTAATTCACAGTAAAAAATAGCTCACATATTTTTGCAACTCATCTAAATGCTATTTAACTATAAACCTATTGAAGAATCAATTTTTTAAAAAAAATACAATTATTTTTTTAGAAGTAATTTGTATTAAATGCTAATAATATTTTTTTAATTGAGTGCTATGTACAAATGCAATATCAAAAAATTGGCTCAATTAATTATCAGAACTTTAAAAAAAATTGTATACGTTATATTTTATATAATTACATTATGTTAATTCAATCCAATACCTTTTTAATTATTAAGTTTACATGAATAAATAAATAAAGTATAAAAATATATTGCATTCTAGAAATTTGCTAGAATAAACAATGCAACTTCAAAATTTTAATTAATGTAAATTAATGACATGAATACAGTATTTTGGATCTATTAATATAAACTAGTCCCTTTATCAACTGAAAGGCATTCCAAATAATAATTAACAATTTTATTTCAATCCTTTTTTTCTTCATTTGATTCTTTTATTTATTACAAGTACATAAAATTAAATAATTCAAAATTAGCAGTTTATTTTAATGAATCCTATCAAAATATATGCAAAATTCCTATTTTTCATATAAAATAGAAAAGGTTATCAAAAAAAGTCATTTCACCCCACTTAAAAAAATAAGAAATACAAATTTAATATGACTGCAGAATTATTCAGCAACTATATAACTCAAATAATTACTTATGTATTGTTTTTTATCTGCACTTTATTATAATAACAAAAATTTTCAATTAGCTTTCATTGATTTAAGAATAAATTTGGCAAAAATATTTCTAGACGTTCAGTGCTGAAATAATACATAGAAGTATAATACTAAAATAATATATATAAGTATAATACTGAAATAATACATGTAAGTATAATACGAAATAATAGATATAAATATAATACTAAAATAATATACATAATAAATATTCCCTAAAGAATATAAAGATGAATAAAAAAAATACCTGTGCCATCTCTAATCCTTGCCAAATATTCAAAGCAATTTCTGGTGATTCAGCAAAAGCAGCTAAGCAGTTAATAAGAGCAGCCTTCAGAGTTGCTGGAATGCTGCATGTCACTAAGCCCAATATCACAACAGTCGGTAACTGAGGATTCTCGGCCAAAGTAATTCGTGCAATTTCATCCTGCAAAGAAAAATTACACTTCAAATCCATTTAAATTCTACAAAATTCAAAAACTCATATACAAATTATAAATAGAATTTGATCATTTTTTACTAACAAATTTAGAGTGGTCATATAAAGTTTTTACTGAATGAAAAAAATTATAACAAAAGAAACATTGAATATAATACTATAGAATTTTTACTATGGAGTAGGCATGCTTCTATTTTTTTTTTTTTTTTTCCTTTTTCTTTTTAGTCCAGTCGATACTGCAACTGATACAAAAATGGCAATTTTGCATTAAATTATCATTTATAGAGTTAATAAAGGGAAAAGTTCAATGAGTTCTTTGGTCTCATGAATTCCTATAGGTCATTCACTGAAACAAATAATTAATAAATGAAAATTTTCAAATACAAATTTAAATTCTTTAAAATTAAAATTTGTAAAATAAAAGACAGCATTTAAAATGCTAATGAAAGATAATACACTCAAAACTAAGATCACAGATGCTGTATCTAATGTCACACTTGAAATGTTAAACAATACTTGGCACGAATTGTAATACTGCATGGACTTGTACTCATATTTAAATTTTCTGATGTAAAAACCTGGCCAAATTATAATACTTTTTAATGATATTTTGTGGTAATCATGAAAATACTTTATGATAAATTTGTTCTATAACGCATAAAGAAGGTTTAACTGTAATTGCTTAAATAATTCATTCTTTTTTTGTAACAAAAAGTGTATAATAATCAAAAGAAAATGTAATTTTTTCTTAAATGTTGTTATTTCTATGAATAAAATTTAGAAATTATTTTAAATCATTTTATTTATTAACTTCTAAATATGCAATGCAGCATTTAATCAAATTCCATATCATTCTATAAAATTAATCATTTGTAAAAAGAATGAGTTTTGAGAAGTTTTTAAAATATTTTGAGTAATTGGCATTCTCATTCCAATTTTTAAAACAGTTGCAAAGAATAATAATGACTTCAAACATTTTATTCAGAAGTGATATATAATATATAAATATTATACATATTATTTTTTAAAAATATTACTTTACATGTATATTAGAATCCAACGAAATGTTACATTCAAATTGTTTTAATATCTCTTACATTAACACTACATTGTCATTAACAATGATTTAATAAAAGAAGGTTGTGAGGTTGTCAAATTTTGTTCATAAACACTAAAACATAAGAAAAGTTTTGTGATAAATAACTAAATATTAAATTTCTTATTAATAAAAGGCATTGAAAATATTTTAATTTTCACCAATAGTGTAAAAATAAATTGGTTTAGAATTAAAAAAGGGAAATATCTAAAGAGAAAAGTATGAAACATACAAGTCGAACAACTTGGGCAATCAGTTGGAGAACAGCAATAAGTCCTTGGACTTCTTGAGGTGTTATTCCTTTTGAATGCATTCTTTGAGGGTATGTGTACTGCCTATCTAAAGCAGAAGGAACCTCTTCATGTAAACTGTTGTAATATCGATGCAAAGTAGCAAAGAAATGATCCCACGAAACAATGCTACCTTGTCCAGATCCTGAAATTTAATTAATTACAGAAATAATTATAATACAAGAAAAAAAATAATAAATCTTTGTCACAATGAGTAGTTTAAATTTATAAATATATACAGTGAATTATAAATAAAGATTAAAACATGAATTATAATAGCAAATTTTTCACACAGAAATAAAAAAAAAACTAGAGAAAATTTAAGACTTTTCAGGTATTTGGCTTTTTAGTTAATACTCATTTGAAATGAAATTCACACTCCATAAGAAAAATATTTACATACATTATTATTTAAATTATCCCCATACTTATTAATGTAAACATATTTCTAATTACTAGACTCTTCGATAGTTCGTCCATATTAATCAGACTGTTAAATTACTAATAAGGAGAGCTTTTTTTTCCTCCTTGCCATATGATAAGGCAGAAAAATAAGTGTTTATTGAATCATTCTATTGCAAATTATTGTAAGAGCGAATTAAGTAATGTACAAAGTAAAAATGTAAGTGAATATCTTCCTCTGGTGTTAATGCCCATAGAAAACAATTATTTTTATCTTAACATTGGTAAAAGCATGAAACTAAATAGTTTGATACAAATTATATTAAAAGCATTGTAATAAATTATCAAATTAAATCTTGAAAAATTTGTCAAAAAAAAGCATAAAACTGTATAAAAATGAAGTTGACATTATTAAATGATAATTTGTCCAGTTTTAAAACAATGCAAAATGAGTGAGTAAAGTATTAGAAAATATGGACATTTAATTTCTATATGCAAGACACACTAATTATTCATTTGTAAACGTTCAGCTTATTTTTGCACTTAATTAAACTTTTTCTTTGACATTCATCTCTATTATCTTGATTTCTTTATATCTGTTCCCCCCCCTCTAACTGAATGGAATTTTTATAGATAAGGAGAGCTTTATCCTGAGAATTTCTAATAACACTATACAACTCCATTAATTGATTTGTTAATCACAATTGCTAAAATGTTTAATAGTATAGTCTGAAATATCTATATAACAACTTGTTTGCATCTGAATGTTGATATTCTATAATAAAAGATAGCAGTATTTCTTTACTATATATTTTAACATTGTGAGTATGTATGTGTTATATTACCTAAAAACAATTAATTAAACAAATTAATGCAAGTTTTAAAAATATATAATATATTTAAGAGAATTATTCCTTAGGAAACCTTGGTTTCAAATAGTAAGTATTTTTCTTTATTATTATATGTATATGGCACTTTAACAAACATAAGTTTCTTCAAGAAATAAATAATTAAGATTACCATTTCTGCCATTCATTTTCAACATAGTAAAGCAATTATGGGCACAAGTTGGTGAATTTGATAAACTTGTCAACATCTGATGGTAAGGAACAAAAAGTGGTGGCGGCAACAAATCACCAGCAACTCGGATGAATTTATATAAAGCAATCTGAAATTTTAAAAAAATTTCTATAAAAACAATTTTTAAATGTTCTTATTCAATTTACTAGCCTGAGAACTGTTATTAATTTCAAATATAACAAAAAAAGTGCATCAATGCTATAAATTTTTCAATGGAATATTTCCTTTCAATAATTTTATATTCTGTAAAAAAAGTAATAATTTCAAAATGCTGCAATTGCATTCAATATTTTTAATAATTGCAATTATAATTCATATAACATGTGAGAATTTAAAAATAATAGTTTAAACAAATTAATTGTGACCATAATTTGTAAAATATTACAAATAACATTATTTAATATTATTTTATAAAGCAATTTTAGTAGCAAAGTACCCCATTTTCCACAGTTATGGAGAATTTTGCAGTGCAAAATAAGTTAAGTACATCAAGCGTATTTGCCTAGTATATTTAAGATAATTCCATCATTTCAATTACAGACTGCATCTATTCTGAGTGACCATTCTTCTACCTCCAGCACTGCCTACTGTCTGGTTTTTCACAAGTAATATTATATATTATTATTAATATGACTTGAATTTTTAGCACAAATCATTAATTCACGAAAGCAGTTTGTGATTTAAATTATTACAATAGAACAGTACTTGATATGTAGCTCTATACCTTGATACTCTATCAAGAGAATGTCCTACTTCCTTCACCATGCTATCTAATAAAAATTATAGCAATAATAATTTCATTTAATGTCTTTTTCATATATAAGTATTTTAATTATATACTGGAATATTTCATTCTATTTCCATATTCATAATTTTAATTAAATATGAAAAAGATGACGTCAAACAAATAAAATTTTAATATAAAGAATAATTACTGATCTATGACAATGAGAATTAAATAATATCAAAGATTTGTTCACCTGTCTTTGGGATGGTCGCTGTAAATAAGATTGCTCCATCAAACTCTCAGATGGGCACCAAAATTCAGATGATAATTTTAAATTTAATGGATCTTTACTATATATACTAGAAATCTGTAATAAAGAAAAAAATAGCACATTTTTAGAATAGTATAAAATGATACAATATACAAGATGTCTCAAAATTATCAGAACAAATTAAGGCTAGCAGATAATGTCAAATGCAATCATAATTGAACAGAACCAATGGTCTAAAAACATCATCGGAAATAATTAAAAGAAGTTCAAATAGAAATTATTTTAAATCATAATTAGTAAGAAGTATTTATGGGACATAATGTTATCTTTAAAGATGTTGCAACAAATATTTCTACATTGTAGTATTAGAAAAGATGTATTCCAGAAACACATTGCTAAATACAGCTGAAAATCAGGCACAGTAGTAGATGTACTGAGCAATCAGTCTTAATAAATTATTCAATCGTTTTATTTATAAATAAAATATATGTTTACCAGCTTCAAATCTGAAAATAGGAATATTAAAGTTTGAATAAGAGAGAGGACAAATAAATTGTGTGCTTCTTGAGTACCAATGAACAGTGATTTATTGCAATTTACTAATGTATGCAGATATGAATATGCCTAAACAATTAAATACTATAAGTTGTCTTTTAGGTAGCAATATATGTTTAACTTAAGGAGTCATAATAATAATTTAGAAATTAAAGAAATTTAGTAATAAAATTGCATCTCTATACAGATAAATAAAAGCAAATATATATATTCTGTACCAAATTTAATAAATGTTCAAAATGTAATGGAAGATTAGTTGGAGGTTCTAAGCCTTCTTGCGAATGAGAAGCAATGATTCTTGCAGCCTCATCACCTCGGTTTCTAAGCTCCTTCACCTAAAAACATGATTCATATAAATGTATCATCTTAGTAAAATTTATCTAAATCTAATTATTAAAAACAATTTAAATAAATCAAATTTAACTAAAATAAATCATAAAATTATTTAAAACAATGGAATAAAAAACAAAGTAATTCTATCAATTAAAATTATGGCAAATACATTCTTAACATACATATTATAACGACATAGCCAAAGCCTTTTTATTGGTAACAGGAAATATAGGAAAAATTAAATAAATGTGCTTTGCATAATTTATAAATCATGATTTAAAAATAAAAGTCAAAGTTGGTTTCACTACTGTATAGTGCTTATTCTTCCATTCTCTTATACCATTTTTTCTCCTTTGCATACATAATTTAGTCTACATAATTAAAGATTTTCTTTTAAGTGATTCAAAATTCAAATAAATTAAATAAAAGTTAGATAAAATGCACAGATTATTATGTCAGAAGTTTTTAAAAACACAATCAACTTTTTAAAAGCCATGAAAATCAAAGCAAATTTACCTTAATTGGCATCAGAACAATAAAATCTGTAATTACATTATGAATGCGCTTCAAGAAAAACTCCTACAAAGAGCATAAAGAAGAAAATAAATTAAATAAAAAAACAAATTACCACAAAATTCATATTAATAAAATATAATAAATAAATGTTCTAAAGATTTTAGTAAAAAATAAACTATTTACTTTTAAATAAATTGTAAAAAAAAATAAGTGGTTCCAGAAAATACAACATAATACTTTAAATAAAATCAATAAATTATTTAATTTTAAATAAAATTTCAGAAAATTACTTGTTCATGAAAGACAGAATTCTTTACAACAAGATTTCTAAAAGCCTGAAAAGCATTATCTTCAATAGCAATGTCAATGGTCTTTTCATCGTCCTCTAAACATTCACCAACATTTCCACCTTATAAAAAATAGACATAGATAATAAATATTTTGCAAATTTACATTTTAGCACTTACAAGTTTTTTTCATTATGAAAATAGAAAAATAGAAAGAAATTCTCAATATCTAACTTTAAAAAATTAAAATTATAAAATTTTATATTAAACTTAAATAATACTCCTTTCTTTTTGGTTGAAAAATTCGAATATTCATTATTTAAATGCTCAAAAAATATTAGATATTAACTACTTCAAGTTAACAAACTAGTTTCTTTTAAACATTTCATAACTTCCTAGTAAAATTACAAGAAACAATAGCTTAGTTTTCAATACGTAATAATATCATACCTATAGTAGCAACAGGAAACTGAGATAAAGTTCTTAGAGTGACACCCCAAGCTAGTTGAAAAATGGCTTTTAACCCTGCCATTTGCCATTTGTCAGAATTCAAAACTAATTGCCGATGAATGACAGAAGAGAGATCAGGTACACAAACTAGATTTAATTTCTGAATTACAGCTATAAAAGAAAAAAAATGTTTTAGAAAAATATTTGTTTAAAGAATTACTTTCTCTATATATGCATTTATATGATATTTACTTTTACAAAGTGCTAAAAATTGCAATAATCTTAATACTTATTCCATAACTTAATCATATATTTCATTGACTTTTCCACCAATAATATAGATATATATATATACATTTAAAATGAACAAAAAATATCTTCATGCGCTTTTAGCATTTTTTATTTTTAAATTTAGCACCACACAATCTTAACTTTAAAAAACAATTAAGGAATCCTAATAGCAAATAAGAATTTTTATATAAGTAAAGAATCACATAGTTTCAATCATAATAATAATGCACTTACAAACTATAAATAGAACACTGAACAAATAACATACATACATACATTACACTTAATACTAAATTTTTTAAATATATTACCTCTTAATTCAAATAGTTTTAATGAATTTTAATGTAAAAATAAGTATTAAAATAACCAAGAACTATTAAGAATGCAATAATAGTAGTTTCCCACTAAATATAGATTTAAAAAAAATTCTACAATAGAAAAGTAAATTGAAAACAATAATTCCAATATCTGCCATAATTCAGATATCCATACTTTTAACATATTCTATTTATCAGTGATCAAGCTGAATTATAAAACACTAAGCAAGACAACTATAAAAGTTCTATTTTAGGGAAAACAGCAATTAGTTATTTGCTTTCTCTTTTAGGGACATCCATATATCAGAATCAAATTGAGATTCAACTATCATAATTTCCACAAATAAATAATCACTACCTATAATTTTAAATGTTCTAACTATATTTAAATCAATTATTTGATTTATTCATGCTTTTCTATCATTTTTTATTCAAATATGAATTGAAATGAATCTTGTTAAAAATCAAATTTTAACAAGATTTAGATTAGTATTTTAGCATATTAATATGTCTTCAATGATAAAAATAGCAGAGTCTTGTTTGATTCCACTAATTTTAAATGATATCTATAGTCAAATAATACTCAGAGAAAATTAATTTTTCTTTCACTTACTTGTAATAAATAAAACAGTTTGATATGAACATTATTACATAAAAGATTCACAAACACATACAAAAAAAAAACCTAGATTGCAAAAGTATTTATTTTGAGTACCTACAAATTTTCAATTATAAAGTGTAAATAATCAATACTGAATTTTTTTATATCTAATAAATCTCACATACATTCCAAATTAATTTTACTGAACATATAGTTAAGAAAGGTATTTTGTCAGCAAGATTTAAATTTCCATTTAACATATAAATCTTTATTATATTATTGCAGATTAATGAAAGGGCAAATTATTATACCCAATCATTCTAATAATGAAATGGATTTCTTTTAAATTTACAATTTTAAAATATCCATTTTTAAAAAGTTTTTGGCAAATAATTTGCAATCAAAAATCATAAAATCTTTGCAACAACAAATTTTCATAATAATAAAACTTATAAACTAATTAGTATATACATGCCCTAAAAATTTTCATTTTTTTAAAAGTTAAAAAAAAATGAAATGATGAAATTGAAAAAATGAAATTACCATCCATTTCATCAGAAGTCTGTAGAATGCTAACATCAATGACATACAAAAATGCCATAGCAGATGTAAGTGCAGCATCATCCATGCTGCCATCACTGCTGACACCTGTTTGCTTTGAAAGAAATGACAATAAGCGGGACACTTCTTCTTCAGTGAAAGATCCCTGACATGCCCAACCAAATAAAATTTCAGCAAGTGTTTGCTTAATTTCACAAATTAAATCTGTAACCTGTAAGAAATATAATTAGATGCATATATGTAAGGAAATAATATGAATTATCAATATAAAAAATTAATGCATAAAAATAAATTGTTTCAAAAACCATACAATTTAAAGAAAGTTGTCAATCTATTATTGAAAAATCAAAATACGCTTAGTAAGTTTCTTGCCTAGTTATAAGAAAAAGTATTTAAATTTTAAAATGTTAAATTTTCTAAACTTTTCAAAAATAAGGAAGAAAGAAATACAATTCAAACATAAAATGCCATCTAATTTGTTGTTAAAATGGTATTCATTTCAGAAGACATATGAAGTATTAATTTATCACATTTCTTTGTATTTCTGATGCAATAACAATATACTAAATCATATAAAAATTAATCTGAGACATGCAACGCAGTAAGAAAAATTATATTATATTTAATTTTTTTATAAAAATTTACTCAGAGTCAAATACAGGAAGCACTTTTTATCATTTTTCTTCTTGAATTAAAAAAAATTATCAATCAGATATGAATTTTTAATAGTAATATTAATAACCTTAAATTAATGAAAAATTCACAATCCTGGAAAAACAGTATTCTTAACTTGGTTAACTTAACTTAACTATACAAAAGGATATTTTCTTTTTTTTTTTTTAAAAAAACCTGTATCCTCACCTGTTTTCTATATCTGGGCCCACCTAAGGCACGATTCCTATGCAATAGTTCCAATTCTTTTGTAACATCCATTTTTTCTATTAAATCTACAAAGCCGAAACAGAAAATTTTGCATAAAAATTTAATATTTTTTAACAACGTTTTGTCAGGCAGGAATATTTATATTATTCATAGCTTAATTGAATAGAAGATGCATAAAATTAAATTTAACCTAGTAAAATACAAATACAAAAATGCATTTAAATTCAAATTAAAAATATTAATAAACATTCTAAGCATTTTGTTACAAATATTTAGTACATAATGCAAAAAAGGAACAATAGAAAAAAATGAATTAAAAGTTTAATGGGAGAACCATTAAATATGTTATAATAAAAAAAAATATAGATAAATCCTACAAAAGAACGAAATCAACAAATTTTGACAAAGCATTTTCTTGAATTAAAGTTATTTCTTTCACTATTAAATAAGTGCACAGAAAGAAAAAAAAGTATAGAGAGAATGTTATGATCTAATTTCCCTCTATAACTTCCGAAAATATCACACAATATGACAATGATATCAGTGTTTTAACATATAACTTAAATTTCTATTTTTAATCAATTTTTTAATAAATACTTTAACCATATTTTTCAACAATATATTTTGGGCAAAACAATAAAATTTTACAACAAACAAAAAAACAATAAACGAGCAATAAAAAAAATAGCTTTTATTTAAGTGTTGTCATCAAATAGACAGAAGTTCAACTTAAAAAAATCAACTATTATCGCAAATTAAATCTTTAAAAAATACAATTTTCAGCATGTGACTGGATAAAATAAAATAAATACTAATAGTGATATTTTCTTTAAAAAATAAATGCAAAGAAAAGATTTCTATGGATCTTTGCAATATCTATATCAATAATTCAATAAATCATCTTTATTTAAGGTAAACATGATTGAATTTATACAGGATATGAATTCAAATTTGGGATCAATGGCTAATTTGTAAATCATTAGTAATAGTCATACATATTGTTTAGAACTGTTAACTTGGTCTAAATGCAGTAAATAATTACATTTTCTGTAGCTTGAGTCAAAGAATGCACTGATGAGCAATGAGTTTCTGGGAGCCATATTTTACAAAATATGTTTACTAATATTTTAATCAAAAGTTGCTACATGAATCAATCAATAAAACTGATTTATTTATAAAAATGAAAGAATATTACTATGAAAACAAGTGCTTTTAGATTTGTCTGTCCACCATCTTAAAGAAAATATCAATTTCAGACAAATCAATGCCAGGAATCACTCCAAGGCTGTTTATCGTGTGTGTGTGTGGTGGGCACTACACACCAGACCATATAATCTAGAGCTACTGCACTTGGTATGTGCATGTTTACTTTGGAGGATAAAAAGTATAATTAAATGGAGTTTTTTTTAAAAACTTTGATTAATTAAAAATTAAGAATTTTTCTGAATCCTATTTTTAATGACTTTTTTAAAAAAATATTATAATCATATTTTTTAACAAATGATTCTCACAAAAAAAAGTAGAACTTAACCTGCAAGTGCATGTCAAGAGTGTATCAGTGTTTTGCCATCACTTTGGAAGAAACTCAAACGGAATGATTAAATTAACTCTAATTGCAAATTAAACAGAGGAAAGTGTGATGCTCAGCACATGTTGAAATGGAAGCGTAATATTATGGAACAAATATAAGATGTGATATTTTCCACATAACTCCACAACAGCTGATTGCAAATCAGAGATATATATAGTACAATGAACAAATAATCATAAGGCTTCTATAACAATAGGAGTTAGTGATTATCGAAGTTTGAACAAGTTGGTCGCCAAAGACGGCTAGTATAGAATAAATTAAAGATATATTTATAGCATTTTTAAATAAATTTTAAATGAAAGTAATTATTTGAATTTCACATATTTTATTTTTGATTATTTTGATCTTTCAAAAAAAAGCAAATTATCCAATAATAATTTAATGTCAAATGAAATGAGTTTAAATACAATAGTAAATGTATACATACCAATAATTTTTGTAACAATTCCTTCTTCTTTGAGTTGGTTAGTGTATTTCATAATAATTGATGACAGTTCAGAACTGATTCCTAAAGTCCAAGTTCGACCTTCTCGAGCTTGTACAAGGAGCTGAAGAGCATTCACCAAATTTCGACGGCCATCGTAATAAAGCAACATGGCAACTAATCCCCGGGTCAAACCAGGAAAACGAGGTTGTTGTTGCTGGCCTTGAAGAGATTATTTTATTCAGTGTTCCAGTATATATATTTTAAACATAATAAGATAATAAACAAAACAGAAATATAAGTACTTTTGTATAATATTGCATATATGTAGACAAGAGTGATTAAAAAAATTTAAAAATAAAACAATAGCATAAAAAAAAGTTTTGAAAATCAATAGAATGGCAAAATAAGTAGCTATATAAAGGAAAAATAAAAAATATAAATTTAAAAGACATTACAGCTTCTAATCTAAAAACATTCCAGCATAATATTATTGTAAAGAAATATTATTTAAAATTTGCTCGTATAGCAGCAGTAACAAGTATTTAAAAACATTTAAGACTATATATAAAAGTTAATAAATCATTGTGATGTATGGAAATATAAATCCAATACAAAAAATATTAGCTCAAAAAGCAGTTTTTAAGAAATTTATTGAAATCAAAGAAAAAAAGCTTAAAAGTAAAATCAGTACCTAGATTTTTTTTTTACACTAAAAAATGACATAAAAACAATTTTTGTGAAATAATGTGCTCTGAAATTTTTGGAGGAAAATGGCAATTCTGATTGATTTTTAATTCAAAATCTATTTAAAATTTTTGAAAATCACTTTTTTGATAAAAACCTATTGAAAAAAATAAAACTTTTAAGTAAATAGTAAAAAGTTAAATAAGTAATAAATAAGTTAAAAAAGTAAAAATTAATAAAAAATTTTTTTTCAAAATGTGAGTCAAAATTTACAAATTGTATACAGGCCTATAAACATTATATAATTAGAAGACAATAATCAAACAAATAAGAGCGATTTAATTAATAAATAATATAACAAATTCATTTAAATACATTTTAGTTAAAAATATTTAAAAGATATTTTATTACCTGATATTAGAAGTTCTAAAGAAGTCAATTCATTAAGGTCAAACATATCACTTATAATAAGAGCTTCATCAACAAGTGATTGCGGCAAAATCTGAAGACCTGTTCGGCCAACAACAGCAATACCAGTGGTTGAGGCTTGCTTAACAGCATCTCTATGTATAGGACTCCTTGGCTAGATTTGAATATACACATATATATATAATGCATAATTGCTTTGAAGATATGAATGTAGAAAAATATTATTCATAATGTTGCAAATAGAAAAAACTTTAAAAAAAACAATTATAATTTTGTTGTTTTATGAAAACATTTTTTTTTAATTATTATTTTACTTAAAATTACACCATACAATCAGAATATTTTTTTAAACAGTATAGAATTTTAGCATTTGAGAAGGGGTGGGATGAAATATATGTTAAAAAATTGTTCAGAAGAAAAGAAAAAGTTATTTTCACTTACAGGATTTCTTAGCAAGCATATAAAATCAGGTTTATGTCTCTTCAATGCAACTTCCAAATCTTGCACAGCAGAAGAATCTTTTCGGCCAATGGCATTATAAATAACATTGAATAATTCTTTATAAGGTGCCCAAAGTGTGCTATCATCTAGAGAATATAAAAATGTTAAAGAGGTCTCATGAAAATATAAAAATACCTATTAAAAATGTCATAAATATTTACAAATCAACATAGATGTTTTAAATTAATTTTCATTTATGTTTTTAAGATCTGTTATAATTTAAAACAATCATTTAATAATACTAAGCTTTCTAAACCTGAAATATTATTCTTATTTGTTCACATCTTTGCTTCAATATATACTTACAATGGTTCCCTCCTCCCCTTCGATGTAGGTTTAATAGTTTACCAGTGCTAGAAACTATTTTGATTATGCAGTGCTAATCATAAGGTATAAGCAAACATATGGTCCATAAAAATAAATATGGTCACATTTTAAAAGGTTAGTCAAAATCTTTGCTCAATGGCACAAATATTCTAAATTTTTAAAAAATAATAAACTGTTGTATAGATTTGAAGCATTAAAAGCGAATGAAAAATTCTCGTATTAGGTACAAGAAACCAATCATCTTCTGATAAGGTTTTAAAAGGTAAAAAGTTTAGGATAAGGCACTTTATGAAGGACGTCTTTTAAAGCAAAGCGAGGAGAATGAAAACACTTAATTCATTGAAAAGTAAAACATGGGCACTTTATCAGAATATGCCAAACTGTCAAAAGGCATTAGCATATAGTGCATCAAGGGGAGGACTCCATCAACAACAAATGCCTAAGTGCAAGTAAAGTATGGCCAATTCTTAAAGGGTAATAATTGTATCCAATTTTCTGCAAAGTAAACTGGGCCAAAATTCAATGGAATATTTAACAGAATGAAGTTTGTTGGCCTCTTTACTCTCTCATTCTGATGGCCATCCCAAATTTAAAATGGTTTTTATATATCTCTTGATGCCAATAAAAGGAACAGGAGACTAGTAGCCTTGTCAGCTAATTCATTGCCAGGTATACCTATATACTTTTTATTCATTTTTAGAAAAAAATTAGTAAATAATTCAATTTATTATAATTAATTCAATGTACAGAAAAAAATGTATTTTATTTTTGGTAATTGCTTTTTATGAGTTGAAATCAATTACAATTCTCAGTAGTTTATTTTTTTATTAATGACCAAATTTTCAATTTGGAAAATAGATAAATATGGGTATTATACATTTATATTTGCTTAATACATGACTATTTTAATCATAGATTCACTTATACTATAGTTGATAATAAGATTTTTATATACCAATGTTTTTCAGAAAATTGTATAACTTTAGATTTTTGCTTATGAGAAAAAGTTATAAATTTTTTCATTAATATTAATTTAAATAAATTATATTTAAAGTGAGCTTTTTGATGCATTTCATTGTTTTATTTTAAATACTGAAAAAGTGTTATTTGTATAAATTTAATAAAATACTTTTGATATGAATGATGAATAGGTAGTTATTAAAAAAATTTCAAGTAATTTTAAAAAAAGAATATATTTATTGTGATTAAAAAGAAAAACACAGAAATATTATAGATTAGCAAATCATGAGAGGAAAGCACATAGATACAAGAATAAATTCAATAAACTATAGAAACTTGCGAGATTTTTTATTTTAAATCAGGTTAATGAAAGATTCAATGTCTTAAATCCCTTGATTTTTTTTTTTTTTTTCTTTCTAGCATGAAAGCAAAATGGAATCATTTCATCTATATAAGTAGCTGATTGCACATTGCTCTTTAATCCTTGAATTTATTTTATGTATTTGTAACTGCAAATATCTGGGCTTCATCCGACAGGCGATTTGAAGCGTGACTGAGTTTGTAGGGTTAAATATGCAATTAATTATTTTTTTTATAATGCCAGTTTAGTTGTTATTTTATGGTTCTGGCTTCTTTTGAGACAAACTAAACAAAGAAAGCTAGGTCTAAATAAAAAATACAGCTCTAGATATAACAAATATAATAATTGATATAGGCAAGTTTATAATATTCTTTAAGGATTTCTTTGGAAACGTTAGTAAACTAGCTGATACCTAGCTTTGCTGCTGCAGAAGAAATAATCTCTGAAATATCGTTTAGAATTTAAAATAGTTATCTTGTTTAATTAAGAATGATAGAAGGATATTTATTTTTTTTTTGTCAGCAATGAATACATCCATTGAAATTGAAGGATGTATAAAGGAAAAGCATAAATAGTATTTATTCTACTTTTAATATTTCAATCAACAAATAAATATTTATTCTTATATATTAGATTTGCATATTCTTTTAGAATTGTAAAGCTTGGTGTTCTTTCAGAATGGTACTGAAAGAAATAATTTATTGTATCTCATAATTCGTTTAAGACTTGACCGGAATTCTCAAGTTTAATGTCGGAAAATGTCATTACAATAGTTTCTTTAAAAACTGATTAAACATAGAAAATATATTTATACTATTAATTTGTTAATATAATTGAATTAATTATTTTAAAGTTTAAATGATGCAAAAATTTGAATACTCAAATATTTCTAGAAAACCTGCAAAAAAAGTGAAAATTTAATTAATTTTTCATTTAAAATTTCAATCTTATAGAACTAGTTTTCTTAAAACTTTCTCACATACTCTCTAATAGAACTGTTATCTCAGAGAACGACTTACATAACATTTAAGAACAACAACTACGAAACATTAACTTCTATCTTGAATTTAGTATCTTTTCTGTATCTGTTGTGTCTCCTTGGAGAGTTATTTTAACAATGACCCTAGGTTAATAGATGCAGTAAATAGATAAAAAAATATTTTACATATATTAGATAATTTTGCTATGCCTATAACCATTGCATAAGTGCAAGTAATAAGTATTCAAAGATTCATTGCAATGGGATGAGCAGTATGGCAGTGCATTAGAGACATATAGACAAACATTCATTTTTATTTATATAGATTAAAAGCAGGTTTATATATTTGTCTCCCAAATAATTCTTTTATATTCCAAATAAAAAAGAAAGAGATACAAGTAAATGAATAATAGAAAAATCCTTATCAATCAAATTACAGTATTAAAGTTTTGTTAATTAAAGGATGAGTTTGTGCATTGAAGTGATATTGGAGATTGTAAAAACTAGTTTTCTCTATATAGATAATGGACCATATATTAAGGATCATCAGGGACTGTGTCTCCCTCAAAAAAAACAATACATTTTTATTTCTAATCAACAAAATTCATAATTTTAGAAATCAGGTAATCATAAAATGTCAGGTGTGTAAAATCCTCATTTAATCTATACAAATTATGGTTAATCTGTGCTTTGGGTCCCCTGCTTGGCGCATTTTCAAAAAGTCGCCAACTGGCGCGTTTTTACATAGTGTTATTTACACAGAGTTAGTTACATTCAACTCCACGAGACAACACGCACAAACGCGCCAATTGGCGACTTTTTAAAAATGCGCCAAGCAGGGGACCCAAAGCACATCTTCACCCAAATTATTTACAAACTGCAAGTATGCATATTTCATAATAGTTAATGCAATAAACATCATACATATTTATGTTTTTAAACATATTTCGCTGGATATCAATTACTTTAAATGCTTATATACTAAAACTTCTTGCTTTCTCACAACTATTTAATTCTATGTTTGACAAGATTTGAAATGTTTAAAAGAATTTATGCAAATACAGGCTTTCAATCATCATACTGATTTTAAATTTTGTGTATTAAACTAGTTTTGAAAAAACTTTGGCATAAAAATACAAATAATAATATACCGTTGAGTTTGAACCGGCATAATCAACTTATAAATATTTTTCATATAATCTAAGCCAATAGCAATCTGATTCACAAGCTTAAACTTAATTCTAAATAGCAGGCATTCTTTAAAAGCTATATATAAAACTGAATGTCGAGTAATAATATATTTATCAGTTCTAATTTTATAGATTAGAACAGCTTTGTGATTGAATGAGTAATACACTTTGTAGGACAGTTATGTTAAGTTCTGAAAGCTTAATGTCATTACACTTACTTAAATTTAGCACAACAGGTTCCGAATTCATGGTTTATCAACTGTGAAAAAAATATATGAACATCAATTTTCAAATCTCATAATAAATATTTACCGCCATGCGTTCGCACAAAACTAAAGGTGAATGTTACAGTTATAATATTTGACACATCTTTAATTATTAAAGTCTGGCAAGATCAAACATAAATTAGAATTAGACGAATGAGACTGAAAAGAAATATTATGTTCTTTATCAATTAATCTTGATTGAGTTGAAATTTTATGTTATTATTTAGTCTCCAGTATATCATTTTATCAAAATTTCCACACTCAATGGTATGGAGTCAACTCATGTGACGTAAAAGTCACCTGCCATGTATTTCTGTGCATAGCATTTAAACCTTCATACGCAACGCTTTCGTAGATGAGTCTGTCATTAACGTTCTCCGCCAAGTTTAGATTTGAAGTTATAACTTTGTGTAGTTTTCTTTTTTCTTATAATATGTTAAAAGATGAAATACTGGTGTGATGCTGGTACTTCAACTTGAAATGCAAGAATGATTGCCATGTAAAATGTATTTTTCGTTTCCTTCCAACAATTCTGAATTATGTTCTTAGAAATGGAATAGAAGGCTGAGAAAAAGGTTTCCAAGTAGAACAAGAACTACAAAAAATATAATATAAATTGAATTGTCCTAAATTTTTAAAGGGCTGTATTCAATTTAATATTACTGAAAGAATTGATAGCTGCAAGATATCCAATTTAAGGGTTTACAGTAGAAAAGGCTATTTCAAAAATACACAAATATTTTGCTGGGACTCCTTCTTATACATGTTTATATAATGTTAATTCAGTATTTTTATTGCTTGCATGTTTGTAACTTTCAAAGACCATTAATTAACATCAAATAATTTTTATATAGGATTTTTAGTTGATGGCATTAAAATAAAATACATCATGAGTTTTTACTTTTTTATTAGAAATCTTAAAGTTTTCTTTATCTTTTAGTAATTCATATTATTCAGTTATTTCTGGGAATCATGTTTGATAACAAAAGAGTAATCTTTTTATTCTCATTAGTGTTTTTTTTTCTCTTGAAAATTATCCTTTTTGTTTCTTGTATTTAAATTCAAATTGTTGTAATGTCATGCTATACCATTGTACACCATAGGGATTTCTGCTTTATGAAATATAAGTATTTTCATTGAAAATCAATTACCATATCAGCATTTATTGTATACATCATTGCTACATAGATGCTTCATTCCCACTTTCGTTATAGTTACTTTTAAATATCAAATTTGATAATATTTTTTTGATAGAGTTTGATACTTATGTAAAATGCGTGCCCATTTCTGAAGAAAAACTTTTGCTATAACTTCTTTCAGCATTATATATTCTCCAAGTATATGAAAGCCATAAGCTAGTTACGATTTTAAAAAGCTGAAGTGATCTCCATAAAACTTTCTCGCATTCTCTCTCATAATTGCATTACCTCAGAGACCGCCTTACGTGGCATTGATATATGCTAGTTACGAAATATTAACCTTTGGTGAGAAGCTGAGGGCCATGTTTTCTTGGTTGTAGGATTTCTACGTCGAAACAGTGGGTTTCAGGCTTGGTACCTAATTCCATCGAAAGATCCTCGTTTAAGAGTGTCTGATACGCGTCAAATACGTCGGATCCGCTGGTGTGATGCGGCAGTTTGATTAGGAGTTTTCAGCTCACGTGTCGTACTCCTAATCTGAACGCTGGTCAAAATTGCGAGCTACGTCCCAAAACAGACTTATTGTTGCTTTGAAACGGGATGTTAACGTAACTAAATTAAACTAGGCATGAAACTTGCATTTTTATTACAAAATATATTGTGTAATAACGAGTTTTAGCTATTAATTTCTCACTGTGGTTAATGGAATTCTTAAATAGAATTTGCGTTTAAGACGCGTTTGTCCCAGCCGATTGAAACATAAATTTGATACATTATTACCTTTGTAGTCACAAATTCAAATTCGGTGCATTTAAGTCGTTCTATTCTTTTCTCCCGTTCACATGTTCCGAAAACACAGATTTGCAGATCAGCCTTTTAACACATTTCGCTTAAAATTTAATACAATGTTGATTCTGTGCATCGAATTTTATCTACACAACCTTCTTTGTTTTGTAGTTACCTATTTTAACTTATACTTGGACAACAGGACAGACATACATCCTATGAATAGATTTTGTTTAAAATTTGTTGTTAACACATATACCAAATTTCATCCATATAACTCAAAGGGCTTTTGAATTATCTTAGTCATAGACAAAAAACTCTTCTTCTTCAAAAAAAGTCTGAAATTTGGGGATTTGCCCAAATCTCGAATATGAATTTTTGATGATTATAATACTTTCTCAAAAATCTCTTTCATTACTATAAGAGGAAATAAAAAGTAGCTATTATGAACTATCAAAATTATTTTACACCCACTGCCCCTAAAAAATATAGAATTTTACTTTTTGTGTAGAATAAATGATATTAGTTTGAAATTGGTGGTTGGATCTTTTGTTTAATTTAGTTAATTTCTCGTTTTGAGAAACAGGGTTTTGAAAAATCAATTTTAGAACCTATGGTTTAGACCCCACGACTGTTGAAAATCCAAACAAATGTTTCAAATATCTGAGAGTAAAATCTCATTTTTTGAAAATAAGAATGTGAGGAATGTGACCAACAGTGTGGTCAATCTAAAAATAAATCCTGTTTTTATAAGAAAAAAATAACGAAAATGTCCCGACCAACAGGACCGAGTTCTTCCAATTGAAGACTATTAATGACGTAACGACTTATGGGGGAACAAAGAAACATAGATGCACTGTGTGTCAGCTTTATTTCCTTTACGTCACTTTTTGAAATAAAACACGCCATAGAAATTTTAAAAAGGGATACCATGCCTCGAGTATCAAAGACTTTTCTCTAAGTTATTTAAAAAAAATATTTGTTGAAAAAAATCATTGAGATTCTGGTGATTTCAATGCAAAATTTAGTTTTTGGTATAGTTCAATGTCATCAAAATTAACCCCTAGAGAGTATTATCTAAGGAAAAAATTTTCCTGATAAATTTGAAACATAAAAAATAAATAATCTTTTATAAAAAAATAAAATAATAAGTCCAGTGTCCAAAGAATACATCACGAATTAGTATATACTGCAAATCGTCCTTTGCGTGCTCCGAAATTTTGTGCCAGTAAAATGGATAATTTAATAAAAGACGAAGGAGAACAGGGATAGACTCAATGACATAGCAAGAAGGCATAAACATTACCGTTTTTCGTTGTATAGCACGTATAAATGCTAATTGGTGCACGACATTAGAATTTCTTTCTTTCGTCGTATTTTCTTGTAAAATTTGTATAAATGCATTCATTTTTCGATAAGACTTGTGTTTGAAATACGTATATCATCCTTGTCTTCTGATTTTCCTACCAGTGATTTTTTTTTTTAAATCTAAAAGCCAATCTGTATATGCCAATCTAAATGAGAATAAAATTATGGAATTGTTGTTAAATAAAATAAAATATTGGCGATAGATTGCTTTGATGTTTACAATTTATCAAATAAGCTAAATCTATTCAAATACATAAATTCAGAAACTCCTTAATAAGATTAAATGCTCATTTAATAAGGAGAAACGAGTAATTTGTATAAATGATAGTAAGTCCTAATTAAATGGAAGAACTCTTATACGAAACAGAGTTAATGTATGTTATGTTTTATAAAATGTATCTTTTATTCTGAAAAACTACCATGATATAAATGTATATCTTTTACTCCCTCATCTTGAAGTATAGGGTAAGTATTGTAATTATCGAAACTCGAGCTTTTGAAGAGTCTGCGCGTTTTCAAAACTCTGCGAGTTTGAAAAACATATTTTTGATATTAGATATGTCCACGAATGAGATAATTAAAAATTGCTTTGAGCTAGACGGATGAAATATGGCATTTGAACTTAATACGATATTTTTAAATATTTATCATATTTTGGACAAAATCCCTCCAGATATTTCATTTCTGCCTAATAGAATTCAAGTTAACTTGATAATTTCAAAACATAAAGAGTAGGATAGATAAAAATTGGCAGAAAAATTTAACACTTGAAATGTAAAATCTGTCAAAATCTTGACTGTTTGTTTGCTGAGTCGGGAAAAAAAGGCTTCAGAAATTCATATTCTGTTTAAAATGGCACCATATAATACATTTGTTCGAAATGTACATCCTGTAAAAGGGCTAAATTCAAGTGAAATAGCTATATTTCATAAGAACTGTTCGTCAATGTCATGTAAGGCATTCACGATCGTACTCAAGGTTCAGAAATTTATACCGGGGAATGAGGAGATGCCAGACATTTATTGGAGGATATCCGAGAAAGTTGAGAAAGGCCACCCTGGCTGTTTTTATATTATTTTTATTTTTTTGTTGTTATTGGATTTATATGTGCAACCAACTACTGCAAAAATAACTTCCAGATGAAGAGAATAGATCATACCTTTTCTAATACCTGTCTACCACGAAATTTTCACACCACAACAATAATACCTCAGAACATTAAATCAATTATACTCTAAACTCTTTTTAGTTATATCTTTGAGCATTAGATCTATAATTTTGCGAACCTTTTTAAGCCCCAAATCTATTTTTTCAATGAAAAGAGCCGATACTTCTTATGAGAAGCATCGATGATTCAAAAACATTATTTATTTAAATCATTTAAAATGAATTTATTTTAATTAATTAATAATACAATCTCAACCAGTAATAACGACGAATGTATGTGTGTATTGGTGCTCTGCAGGTAGATTGTCTGTCCTATAGTTATCACATTTGACACATATATACGTTGGACACTGAGAATGTGCATCTCGAAGTGTTTTTTTTTTAAAAGTTTTTATAAGAATTTTAAATAATTAACAATTAAGCTAAATTTTAGCATTTTTTTGCAATAACTTCTGAAAATGTAGCTACATTAAAAAAATCTACACCGTTTCAAATTTTTTTAAAAAATTTATTGTTAATACTATTTTAAAAGTTATGCATCCAAAATCATGGCATAAAATTGCCATCATCTAAAAAAAAATTATCTAATTTCCAACAATAAATTATATTGTTATTCTGAGCTTCAAACTGTTTTCATTTGTTTCTTCAAATATTTAATCGTAAACCTTTCCTCTTATGTTGAAAATTAAAGAAGAATTCTGTTTGATTTGTGTGTAGTTTAGAAAAAAAGTTAGAATTTCTCGAAATTCAGATAAAGTAGATATTTACGTTTTTAATAGCGCTATGTTGTAATAAGTAAGGCTCCCATTAAGAAGTTCTTGTATGTATTAAACAAAATTCAAGTAAGGCAATTAAAGTAACATGGTTTTAATGCCAAAAAATTTGATGGAACCATGAAATTTATCTGAAAACCTATATAATTAGCATTCCCGGAGAACCAGCAGTCGCCTGTGGCCGCTAGTAATTCAATAGAGTCAAATATCAATAAGAAACTAACTGCAAGTTTCCATTTATTCTATTATATTGCGCTTTATTACATGATTAACCTTGATCTCCCTTTATTCTTACTTGATATCTTTGCAGATTTTCTCCTAGATTGTGTAATTATTATTATAATTTCTAAAAATTTTGAATTCAGATTGGTACAATTTCAATGGCGCTTTTTTTCAAAAATAATAGCACTCTCCTTTTTCTTCAACGTTGTCATTTCAAATCTTTTTCCACATTATGTGTATGCTAAAAAATTATTATTTTTCATACAATTTGACAATTATAAAAAGTGAAATTACTCAAATAACACTATACATTTGAATACATTGAAGGTCCGAGAAACAAATGATTAAACTAATGAACGATGCGACAATCGATATGAAAGAAAAATTCGATTCATTTGTCAAGTTTATTTTTTATTTGTTGCACATGTGCGGTATTAAGTTCCTTTTGGAATAAAAGTTCCAAGATAAAATGCTGGTGGAAATATTTATGTCAATTAAAAATACATTTCAAAATTCACTGCAAAGGTATGAAATGAAATAATAATACAAATACATAGGAAGACTAGCTTTCATTATTAACACTAATTACTGAAAATAGCAGAAGAGAACCCCCAAAGAAAGAAAGAAAGATAAAGAAAAAAAAAAGGAGGAAAAAAGAAAAGAAAAAAAAAAGAAACCCAACCCCAATGTCATTTTTAGACTTTCTTTCACGTTGGAACCTTTTCTACTCTCTAAAGAAGTACTTGCTCTATTCATATACCTTGAAAAAGCAATTATGATACAAAAGTGAAACACATAACAATCAGTGGCCCAATCCTATAAAGAAATCCTCCGAAATGCGTGCATCTATTTTTAAAATTCTGATGGAAATATTGCACAACAATTCCCCTCCCCCCGTTCTGCAAAGTCACAATCCACAGAAACATTATTTTAGGTCGTCATACCACTCCCTGCTCCCTTTTTTAAAATTTCAAAATCGAAACAGTTAAATTTTTAATCTAAAAGCTCCACAAATTTTAAGGAAAGTATTAATCTAGTTTACAACTTAATTTTCAGTAATTCCAATAACAAATGACAAAGTATAACACCAAATAATATTAATTACAAAGCCTAACGCCAACTATATTAATTTATAATTAATTATTCACATTAAAATATTTCAATTTGGCGTTAAAATAAAGTTGATTTTCTACCACAAAATGCTGCGATTCATGTGAAAATTAATAAAACAGAAAACTGATTTAAAAAGATGGATATGACTAGCTTCATAGTAACGTTATAAATAAACTAACAATTTGTATATAAAAATATTTAAAAATTACCAAGCTATTGTGCCATTCAACATTTAATTTCAGTATTAAAGACTGCAAAAAACCCTCGTGTTAATATGAATTTATTGGTAGTTTCATCAAGACAGTTTCATCCACTGACAGAAATAGGGTAATAGCTTAAACTATTTTGTATTTGATTCAATATGCTCTTAAAATTTGACAAAATTAACACATTTTTATGTATTTGTGTATAGGCAGTTTTTGTTTAAAGGAGAAGAACTAATTAATCTTAACATTTTTTTGTCAATAAGCAAAATTTTGGAGGTTTTCAAACCATAAAACTACAGCTCTAATACCATGTTAAATATTTCCACAAATTATTATGCATCACATGAAAAAAGTGTGAACTTATCTTATCAAGTGACGTTAACAGAAACGTAGATAGTGCTGTAACAGATTATGCAATTTTATTGAACCTTCTCTAAAAATGTGATAAGCTTAACAAGAATTTTTTGCTGGCTTATCTATAGTCAATTTCTGCTTAAGAAATTGACTAAAGACAAATGACTTTTCTTTAATCGCCGAAAGTTAAATTAAACAGATAAATAAATGACCCATCTCATCGACTTTCATTTAAGATATTTGCTTCGGAGATAAAATCTGTTTCTTTCATTTATTTATTTATTAGATTGGAAAGACATTCGAAGTTTTAGTCCAAAACCGCATGGCACAATACTGCTTTAAAATTGATTGATCCATCACCATTTTATTTTGAAAATTTGATTTAAAATACATAGCAGCGATAAAAGTGCAGACAAAAAATGCATTGAATATGGTCATAACGCGAGTGAGTATTAATCCAATAAATAAAACAATAAAAAGTTCTGTTGTAAATCCGTATATGTAATGAGATTTTAAAATTTAATTTAATTCTTATTGATTCCCAAATTTTAATCTTAATTCAGCTCATATTAACTACATTCTAAAATGTTCTCTTATTTCCTGATTCAATTCTACCGTTTTTATTTAATTAATGCTACACGAGTTCTAAAATTACTGAAATCGACAAGTTCCCACACTCCAAGTGAAGGGATAAAAATTTTAGCACCTAAACAAATTCTTTCAAAAGATCTGCATAATTCCCTTACCTAAAACGGCAAGGGTAAAAAAAAATTATTAATTTGGTCTTTTACAACAAAATTGTTATTTCGATCAATTTTTTATTAAAAAATTCTGTTAAAAAAGGTTAATTTGTCCATTTCCATTTCAATACAATAATCGAAAAACGTAAGGAGCTAACTAGATGAATAAAGTTCATCCCTTCATCACTAAAATTGAAATATTCCTTAAATTTCGACAGACTTCTTTTGTAAAGAATAAATTTTGTTTATGTATGAGTAAAAACAATAATTCAAAACCCTAACTAGATAGATGTGCAAATTTTAGAACATGTTTCTTACATTGCACTTATAGATCAAAGTTGTAATTTGACCCAAATCTTAAAAAAAAAAAAAAAAAAAAAAAAAACCTTACTTATTTTAAGATACAAAATAATGTTGGCTTTAGTGTTCTTAGATGACTACTTTTCGATGATTCTATCTCATTAAGGGGAGATACGGGGAAGGATGAGCATATTTCCGGAATTCTTTGTCATTCTCTGACCTTGGTTTTTGCCCTATTAGATTAGCTTTTTACGTCTCTGTGAATATCATAGCGTTTCTATACGTTTTAATTCAATCTGCGAATAATAATCCTCAGACTGAATATTTATTATTAAATATAAACATCACTTCCTTTCATCCCTATTTTGACGAATGCCATCCTAACGCATGCGCAAAAGCGCGTGAAGGCTTAAGGATCCGTTGTCAAACCACAGATTCTTTTTTTTCAGCATATGGCGAGACTAAACGCAAAAATATACTAGGAAACTTCGAAGAAAATTTTCTGATCAAACATAAAGGCAAAAAACAAATAAATAAATAAATAAATAAAAAGATGCTCATTCTTGAAAATGGAAAGAATGATAATATTTAAATGAAAAAAGAATAAAAAAAATTTTTTGAATGCTGAAAAATTAGCACTCTTTCTATTTTAAATTCCTTAAAGTCAGGAAATTCTGCCAGATGTTAGGTTTAGGAACGCGTTCAACCAAAGAAAAAAAATGTCTACATTTCCTAATTCTGAAACGAGGCCCATGATGCGGAACTAAGCCGTTGTTGTATGTTCAGAAGTAATTTGGAAATTATGCGATGCTCTTGGAAAGGTGCCGAATTGGCATCTTCGAAAGATCAAAGAGAAATGGTTAACACCTGTACTGTTTCGAATACTAGGAAACGATTTTAAAACCTAATTGTGTCACTGCATAACCCTATTAACACTTGGTGTACTTCGTACACAAAAGAAAATTGTAATAGTGTGAAATTTAAAACGCAAGATTTGATAAATTTCGATGCTTAAAATTTTTCTTAGAATTATGTCAGTATATCAGTCACGGTGTATATGAGCACAATAATAATAAACCGAAAAGCGTTAAATTGTTGAAATTCGGCATTGTAGAGTCTGCATTTAAATTATTGGTCTATGTAAAATTTTGATTGGGGGAAACAACTATCAATGGAAAGAAGAGCATTAGGTAATTGCCGATTTTCTTTGTCACAACACGGAAATGCCAGATTCATAGATTTGAATTTGATTGAATTCCAATCTCTTTCCATTGGCAAAAGTGAGGAGTTTGCAAAAGAAGAATCTACTGAGTAAGTAACTTCGTTCAAGTAACTCAAGTAACTTCGTTCACCACCCGATATTTAAAAATTATCGAGATTAATTCCAAAATAACGCTGGTGGGTGCTAAAAACACGAACTGATAACTGCTTCGTAATTAAGAAATTATCTCTGCTTTCCCGATTCCGATTACAAAAATTTGTTCTGCCTCTAAAAAAAAAAAAAAAAAAAAAAAAAAAAAAAACCACCGAATTTTTGACATATAGTTCCGCATTCTTGTATTTAACCGCTTATAAAATTCTAATAAAGATAATTCTTGTGGAGATACGTCAAACACTGGGGTTCAAATTTTCTTTTCTGCGATTACAATATTTCCTCTAAACTTCATGCATGATAAATTTAAAAAATGCTTGAATTGTAGATAGTATAAAATTAAAAAAAAAACATTTCAAAGTCTGAAACTCGTCTGAGCTAGAAGAATACATCTTTTGACACGTTTTAAAATGTAGGACTTTAAATCGTGGTGATAAAGTATAAAAATTCTATAAAAATTGATAACGTTATCTAGTGAAATGAAGTTTCATTTAACGAGCCCAAGGACTATAAAAAAATTATCCTTCAAAAGGTATATGATATTTTAAAGCGGCGCATTAAAAAAAAAAGAATTTCTAACTATGAGGCAAAACCAAGCTAAATCATAAGAGAAATTTTAATAGTTTTCCGAGCATGTACTTAGAGAGTAATTATTATGCTTACATATTAAAAAAAATTATGCTAAAAAACAAAATTTGAAGAAAGAAATTTAGTTTTTACAAAAATGTACGAGTAATACATGCCATTAAATATTAAAATCAGTTTAATAGTTCAAGAAAAAAAAAAAAGGAATTATTACAAATTAGGTTTAAATTCATTTTAAAGAAATTACTAAAATTAAAGAAAACAAATCTGTTATCACCATTTCACTTGTATTAAAAAGGGCATAGTAATTTTTAATCTTGCAAGTAATCCTTCAAAGAGATAAGAAACATATGCTTCAAACTTTATCCAAATCCGCCAGGGAGAGCTGATTGTATTGATTCAAGCAAACAAACAGACAGTCAGCCGTTAAATTTTATATAAAAAGATAATGATTTTTAGAATTATCGGCAAATATTATTATAACAATGAAATCGAGACACATCAACAGACGATTATATAAAACCATGACAAATTATTAAAAAAACTCAGAATAAATTTTCTTGATAATTTTAGATTGATGTAACTGTTTTCTAATGAAAATCATTTTGAAGAAGTTTCTTTGATAACTCATAATAAATTTTATTTTGTTTACAAGTAATAAATGGGCTTCTTAGATGAGATTATACTGCTCAAAACATTCTATAAAATATTGGTGTTATCGAATTCATTATTTAAGAAATTGGAGGAGGAGAAATAAAAAAAAACTGCAATGTCTTCAAAATGGAATAAACAGTTTTTTTTCTTTTGTGATATAGCTTGTTGTGCATTATGTTTAATGAAAATGAAAGTTGAATGACATATAATTTATTTGATCAAAAATGTTACAAGAAAAGCTCAGATATATGTAGTAAATGCGTTGTCTCAATGAACCGTTTAACTCTATTCAAACTGTAACTATTCTAACTCTAACTAGTTAACTCAACTCAAAAGATTAGAGAACAATAGACCGATTTCAAAACACTGATCAAATACTTTCCGCAGTAAATAAAATCCAGAAATTCCCACAAAGTGCGGTTTCCAGATTATTTCTCTGAAATCGGTGTTTTGATGATTATAATACTTTCTCGTATATACAGTTTAGAGAAAGTACTGAAATCATCAAAAACTTCGAATTCTAGTTTTCGAGGAATTTCCACATTTTATGTGTCCGAAAAACACTTTTTTTAAGTGTCCGTCTATCTGTATGTCTGTGACAAAAACAGCACAAAAACGCTTTGAACTAAATATAAAAACAATTTTGTAAATTTCTATCAAGTTTTGAATAAACTTCGTTTCAATGGAAATCCGTCTGTTCAAATATGTTAGCACGATAACTACAAAAGAGAAAGATCCTGATAAATAAAATACGGTACTCAGTCTTAACTCTATCGAAAATCTGGAGAACAATAGGACAATTTCAACATGCTGATCAAACATTTTCTGTAATAAATGAAATCTAGAAATTCTCATAAAATGCCGTTTCCAGACTCTGAAATCGTCATTTTGATGTTTATAATACTTTCTTTAAATTACTTATACTTTCTCGTGTACACAGTATAGAGAAAGTATTGTAATTATCAAAATATTTGAACGCGAGTTCTTCAGGATTATCCACGTTTTAGACCACCCTGAATGCGAAAAACTCTTTTTTTGAAAATGTCCCTTTATCTGTCTGTTTGTGATAAAGATAGCTCAAAGACGCTTGAACAAATTTATTAATTTCTATCAAATTTTTAGCAAACTTAGTTCAGAGAAAATCCATCTGTTCGAATCTAAATTATCACGATAACTACAAAACGGAAAGATCTTGATAAGAGAAATTCGATTCTCAGACTTAACGTCTGTACTGTGAACATGCATCAAAGTTTGAGATAAATCCGACGAGAGTCAGATTTAGCTTCTGTCTTGTATGTTTTCAGAAGCACGTGAACGCAATAACCCACAAATGAAATTATTTAAATATATAAAAATGACATTTTATGACTACAAGCAAACATTTTTGTTTCAACCGGTTGGGAAAACGGGTCTAAAATACAAATCCGGTTTATGGATATTATTAATTTCATTTCGTGGATTAATCGTCACAAAACTCGCCAAGGGCGATACGATATATTTAGTAAAAAAGATGAATTTATGCCAAAGGTGAATATTTCGTGACTATTGTACGTCAGTACCATTAGCCAGTAATTTGGATTCTGAGCTTCCCAAATTGAATTCCGATGACCAGATTAAGGCGATGAACGATAAAAAACATCCTTTGGGTTGTGAATTCGAACCTTTCACTTGTGATTTTGGCTGACTCACGAATAAATCTGTCTTGGTCACAATGTCCTCCATGTCGGGAGTAATACCACTGGGAATAATGGATCAGAGGAGATTATTCTCTGGTTTAGGTCTAAATTACGATGAATGGATGAATGAATGAAATCCCCCCGTAAAAAGGGTTGTGACGCGTGAGTAGCTAAATCGTACTCTTGGATAAAGATGGTGTTACTGAAAAACAAGAGATGTAGATGAATGTTGAAAATCGCTGACTTAGAGCAGTGGGCGTGTGTGTGATAAGTGCCATTAGAAGGAACAATGACACAAAAATAGGACCGATATCATTAAAAAAATTATTATTTAAAAAGTATATTATTAATCCCTTGAAAACATAGTGGCAAGTTTTTTTTCTCAACTTAGTTCTTTGTATTTTTTTGAATGGAAAGATTATCGATCTCACTTTTACTTTCTGAAACAAAAAGTATTTTAACTGTCAAAAGTTTTAGCCGAGCCCTATTATTTAAGATGAATGCGTATATTTATGTATATATCGGCGTTTATCTGCGATAACTTCCACAAATATTATATAAAAAAAGTTTACATTGTTAAAAATTGTCCTTTTATTAATTGTAAGCAAATATATCTTGAATTTTGTAAAGATATTCATATCTTTATTCATAATTCTCAATAATACATTACATTGTTGCTCTGAAATTCAAATCGTTTTCACTGTGTCGTCAAATATCTGACAGCTTGATTTTCGTTCATTGTTGAAAGTTAACGGGAAATAATTCTATTATGCGGCTTGCAAAATAAATAAAAAAGTGAAATTGCTCTATAACGATATTTATAAAATAGATGGCGCTTGCATTTTCATTGTCATAGGAATGGTCATAAGAAAGGATTAAATAAGAAAAAAAAAAAAAAAAAAAAAAAAAACAGAAGTTACGCGGTTATGATAACACAGTTTTAATGTTTGACAAAATCATTGGGATGAAATTGTATGTAAATGATTTGAATAAAATTTAATAATAGCTAATAACCTCCGCGAACCAGCTAGTTGTTGTCGTGTCCGTGTTTTTCATGGAAAGAGGGTGCAGTAACTTCTAAGGGTAAGGACCTCTGAGCACCCAGAGGGCAGAAGTCTGACTTCTAGCTCTGTCACACGACACAACCCTTTTTAGGGGTGGTCGAATTCATTCATACACTCATTCATCCATCAGCAAGCCGGAAATTAGATCCAAATCAGAGACCGACTCATCCCTAATTTAGTACCCCCATAGGTATCGTTTTGTTATGGGAACTTGGAGGACTTTGCAGTCTCGACATATTTAACGTGCCCCAACCGCCATTAGCCAACACGGCGGTCTTTGGCCAAGACGAGGACAGAACTTGCGACCTTTCGGTTACGAGACTGACGCTCTACCAACCAGGCTACCGCGGCCTCGAACCAGCTAGTCGCAAACGGTTATTAGATTTAAGCAATCTCAATATTTTAGACATCTCTCATTCCGAATTTTTCGGAGCTGTTCCTGTCAGCCTGTGAATGTGATAACTAAAACTTTATATACTTATGCTGCTTTAAAAAAATTTAAAAGTTAAAAATAAGGAACTAATTTTTCAGTTTATTTAAAACAACGGAAATAAAAAATAATTTATTCTATGCATTATATGAATGACTTTATTGAAGCAATCAGCTATTCACCGATAACTTAAATTCATGCAATACATTAGAATTTTACTGTATATTGTACCTTCTTTATTCAAACTTTAGAAAAATAGTGTTAGCATTCTAACCAATTTTTGATTTTTAATTCGAATATTTGTTTTCCTCGATTATTTTTTTTCCACATAATGTGAACGATATTATGAGCACCAAAATAAATCGGAATAACAATGCCGTTCTTCACCTTGATTCAAATCCAACAAACTCAAGCAGCTTATTTGTCCAAATACACAACTCTTACTATAGAAGCTCAGATCATGGTGTGCTCTTTTAATCTACTTGTTGAAAAGGGAAGAGGAAAAATTAATTTATTCGGAATTTTCTTTATCCTTTTGATTATCCTATTCCTTTTGATTGATACAAACCTTTTGAGCTTCCTTATTTGAAATATTTTGATATTTATTTTTTATCGCAAAATTAAATGCCCTGGAACTTCGCCAATACAAAATGTTTTGAATTTGAATTTGTCGGCAATTCAAATGTTAGAATATCATCAAAATTCGAATTCATCTTGGATAGTTAGAAAACCAAAGTAAAAATTAAAATAAATAAATAAAAATAATATGAAATTGAATTATTTTATTAAATATATTTATACTTTGAGCTTATTGTGCATATATTTGATATGATATATTTAATGCGTGATGATATATTTAATTTTAAAACAAGCACTAAAAACCTGAATTTTTGTTCTAATTCTTGAAGATTTCCTTATAATGCATTTATAAAGAAAATTTTTATTCCATTAGATGAATCTCTATATTTCAGACTTGCCTGAGTTCGAAAAAAAACTTGGAATTCCACATTTCTGTGAATAATTCTCTCTCTCTCTCTCTATATATATATATATATATGAAATTTGGTGCATGGCCTGGACATCCAAATTCTTCATGTCCAAGCGAACACGACAACGTGAAAATGTAAATAGCTGGATAGATGAAATCCAGCATGCAGTTTTATCATTAGAATTCCAGATGTGTTTCAAAATTTTGATTAAATGCATCAAAAAGGGGAATATATATCGGTTTATGCGTTTGCATGTACCCGAATGCGATAACTAGATACTTTTCAGCTATCCGGATGCAAATGAAGCCAATGTGAACCAAGTCGCAAAGCGAAGCGAATGGCAAAACAAAACCAACAGAGCACAGGACGCTAAATTTGGCTGAATTCTACATGATTTGGTAATTTCTCTCTGTGCCTGGCTAATGGGAAAATACCAATTTAGACAAATAAAATTCGATATATACTCATTAAAAGTGTAAATGCAATTTTTCCGGTCGATCTTATTTTAGCCCACCTTTGGCGAATAATAAGAATTTTTTGGCGAAAGGTAAGAATTCTTTTTTCTTAACCTTTTAATTCAAATACTTTCGACTTTGAAAGATTGGCGAGATTTTGAAAAAGTCGCCAGAGGTTGGCTAAAATATGATTTTACCCAATTTTCCCGACTAAGGAAACTTGAGTGTGAAAGACGTTTCAGATTCTAGTCTGGATTAAGCAATTCAGGACAGTGGTGTAGCGAATAATTTTTAATCAATGGTTTCCTAAAGTACAAACAGCACTCTGAGCATGGCATTATTTTTTTCGGCTATTCCTCCTTTTTTTATAATAAATAAATAAATAATGACATTAACGCACTAACGCTTTGTCTCCTTGGCGTTGTCTAACTTAAGACTATTTGTCTCATGATCGCTATGCTCCTCGTCCAAAGGCCTTCAGGTAATTTTCCCATTGCCAAACTGCAACATCAGATTATTATTTTTTTCTCGATTTAATTTTATATTATCAGTTTTTGCTCGGCAGTATCGTGACAAATAAAAGCAACAAAATATTTAATTGAAGATTATCTACAAAAGAACTGCTAGCAGAATCGCAGCTAGAATACAAAAAAAAAAAAAAAAAAAAAAAAAAATGCAAATTTAAGAAAAGAAAGTTTAACGATTTTCTTTACAACTTAAAGCTATTTTTAAAAAAATTAGAAAAAGGCATAGCATATAACTTGCAAAAACTAATAAGGAATGTATTAGAACGATGACCTAAAATTCAAATGATAATGGACTGTAATTTCCAAAAGTTCGAATAGGCGAACCTATAAATTAAATGGAAGTAAAAAATTATATTATTCTGAAAATATTGCAAAAAAAGGGTTTTTTGTTAATTTATTTAAATTTATATTTGGTTTTCTTCATTATACGCTGAAGCATTAAACATGCTATATTTTGTTATTTTAAAAATCGAGGGGAAAACCGTTCATTGATTTAAAAACTTTGAACAGATTCGTGATGAATTGTGTTATTTATGGTATAATTTATTTTTTATTGCAATTACCTATCAAAATTATGTTATAGAAAACTTATTATCTTTATTAATTAAAATCGTCAGCACTTTATTGATTTAGAAAAT